>VYYJ01002468.1:0-21423 GCA_021029165.1 Cyphoderus albinus | reverse complement strand
GGTAACCTGATAAGAAAACGTATAACATGAAAGGTGTTCATAAATAAAATGGCAGTGGAAACCCCGAATTTTTCTTTCTTAGAATTACAGGTTACTCAACTTTTATTTCTTCCAGAATTAAAGCGATATTGAAAAAGAAAAGAAAACGATGAAAACGCATTTTAATAAATAATAACAATCGCAGTTAGAAAAAGCGTTGTACCTGTGGAGAACACTTTACGTATTACTTACAAGGACTATTGAATTCTAAAATAATGATGTCGATAAATTATCAATCAATGCTTCCAAATGAAGAATTAGTGAAAAAGGGAAATTTGCTAATTAAAAATCAGCTAACGCTAGAATTGACTGAGGAGCCATCAAATTTCAAACAAGGGGTTTAGTAGGCACATGCTCAAAGTGGAACGTTTTGCACACTTTTTCAAATACGGCGTTTTCATGCATATCCATTTTCATACCATCGTTGCTATTGAGTCATTATTCTCTGAGCGTGAGTCCGTGAGTTGAGCCACCGTGTGCGCACGTGTTGACGTTATTTAGCTTACCGAGTTACCGCTGCTACTACTGCTGTACTGCTCCAGTGAGAGTCAAAATTATGGCAAAAGCAACGCACATCACATGATAATCTATTTATTTTTGCATAGGAAGGAGAGGAGGAGGAGAAGTGGATATCAAGATTGAATGTCAAAAGACTTTCCCCTTCATCGAGTTCAAAAAGGTCCCAGCTTGTGCTAGGCAAAGGCGTTCACCAATACATAGACTCACACAAAATTCACAAGGCACAAACAAAAATGAATTTACTACTGACTGAAAGGATAACATATTGCTCGGTGCCATCACGTCGGTCGTAACGTATCTTTCTTCACAAGAGAGAGAAGAGAAGACTAATGTGGCTCCTGGCATCATCATCACCCACTACTCAGCACCACACCACCGTCTCCATTCACCATCCTCATCACTTGAAGCAAACTAAAGAAGAACCTTCTTTTTTTTCTAAGGCTCATCAACACGCGAAGAAGATAGATGAATGCAAAACTATGTAAAAAAGATAACACATCGTCATCATCATCATCAACGTTATCATCATGCAGGGTTTTTCGTTTTACTTTGCTGCAAATCTTGCAAACAGAAAAAAACGATGAAAAATGTCTTTTCTGTTTTCAGTATTGAGAATCCTTTTCATTCGCGTAAAGAGCGATTTGATGTTGTGTAGTGCATGTTCACAGTGTGTGTAAACTCTTTTGATGCTCGGCATATCGTCATCTCATATGATGAATCATCTAGCATTATCATCATCATCATCGTCGTCGTATCACAAGAAATTCCGTTAGTGTCCGTCTACCGCACTTTTTTATACTTTTTTTAAAGGAAAGATTAGAATCCATATTAAAGTAACATACATCCATGCACACATCCCTAATTATTATGCATTCATGTACGAAGAAATAAAAAAGTGTGGAAAAAAGAAAAGAAGCTTAGGATATTATTATACACATCGTGTGTGTGATGCTCTTTTCTTTTTATTATGATTATGGAAAGCAAACGTGCGCACTATTTTCATCTAGCACACACATAGAGGAAAGAAGTCAGTTGTAAAAAGGCATGTTTGCTGTATTTAATACTTCCTTACGGAACACGATTCACTCTTCTTTTCGGAGTTGGGGATAGATCAATACCTTTACAGCCACTGTGACCATTATTATGCTGTGAGCAGTATGTACAAAGAGCTGAAAATGAATACACTTGTTTCTCTTTAAACCTCGACCGACTAAATAGATGCACACAACAGAACAGAGCACAACGAACCAACTGGTAAAATAAAGTATGTAGATGATGTATGTTTCCTGCTCGAAAATTTTGTACGGGGAGTGCGGTGCTCGGATATTATTGAGTTTTGTATTTTATTATTAGTAAACGAAAGAAAGGCTCAAGCGAAACCGAAAAGGGAAAGAAGGTAAAGTAAAAGCTAAAATTATACGATTCTATGACATGACATGCAATTTCACCTCGAACAACAAAAATGGTGGCGGTTGGTGGCGGCGCACTTTCCACTTCCAGTTATTTACGATACTTTCGAATGTGGCGTACAGAAAAGAAAGAAAAGTCATGTCATAATGAGGAAGGAAAGGAAAGGTAACTTCGTTCGGGCTTGAAATTGAAGCCAGCCCAACATAAAAGAGCTAAGAAGGATTTGGTGCAAATTATGTTATAGTCTACTTTATAGACACACGGCGAAGTGGAATTTATTTTGTAACAAGAAAACTGGGGCAAATGGCTACCTCTTACAAAAGACGTGATTCGTGGCGAAGGTGTACTTAAGCATTAGGACACGAGATACAACTCAATTTGATGGAAATTACTTTTTGAACAGAAGTAATGCCATTTTGTGACAAGTAGGATGGAAATATGATAACTTATTATCAAAAACTTGCGACTTCTTTATTTTTTACTTATGACACTTCGGTTTGATGAAGATTTCCTCTGCGGCAATGGAAGCATTTGGTTTCACCCTTTTATGTCTATTTCCATTTCAAAGAATTGTTTTGTACTGAACAACAGCAACTGGCAAAAAGCGTAATAAATTTGTTCTTTTTAGATTTCGATTGCATGCAAAGTTTAAAAATAATCTTTTATAATCACACTCTTTTTTGATTGGTTATGTTACAATTTTGGGTAAAAGGGCCAAAACACTTTACACAAGATTTATCATCATACTTTCTCCATTGTGGTGGTATCCAATCATAATTATCGTCAAACATGCATCAGGTAGAATTTTTAACTTAATTTTAAGACCAAATTTTTGTCAATATTGGTCCTAAAATGAAAGTTTTTTAGTTTAATATCTCACGCAAACTTCGAATTGCAAGCAAAACTGTTCCAATACTATATGTAAACGTAAAATTCTGAATTTTAAGTAAAATCTAAATACTTGCCTAAACTTACCCTATGTATTCTTTTTATATTTTTTGCAGGAACCTGGTTAAAGAATTGATTGATAGACTCTGGCTACCTCGAAAACGTTTCATCGTCCCACGGTCTTAATCTCCTATTTCTCACAAAACGACACCGAAATCCACTTTCCCGGATTAAGCGGAGTGAAAAGACAAAGCAGGTCATTGAAAACGCTCTCTGGCTCTCTTCTGTCCTTCATCCATTTTTACGACGTTGACATCTTGGCTATCCATCCCACACAAAACCATCAAGATATAGAGAGACACACAGAGAATGGATAAACGATGAACAGCCTGAGCCGCCGTCCGAGAGTGTCATCTGCAAATAAAATTAAGTAACAAGCAAGCCACGGTCTCCCCTTCAAAATTTCCAATCCTTTGAATCAACATAAAAAGCTTCGGTGAGAAGAAAGGGAAAAGGAAAGTGAAAGACGAACTTTTCACAGTTTTAGTCATTTCATCTCGAAAGCTGAAGCTCGAGCGAGCCAAGCATTTTCTCTCTCACCACCCCAAAAGCAAAAGCATTCCTGGAAAGGTAATCGCAATCGCCTTGAACCCACTTGTGGTGTTCGTGGCTATGCGGTTAGCTCACTTCACTTTTCTTCTTCGCCGTGTGGAACAATCATTGGGACCAGGCCAGGCTACGAAGAGCTAATACACACTCCACTGACTACCAAACTGCCAAAGCCAAAGGGAAAAATATTTGGAATCGAGACCACTGGCAAAGGGATCGATACTATACTCCACGGTATACATACACATACGACACATTTTGTCATTTTATGTTCATAGAAGCAGTAACAGGAGAGAAACAGCAACAGAAATAGAGAACTGCACTGGTAAATTGTCAAAGAGAAAGTGTCGCGTTTTCAAATCGACACAAGAAGGAACACTTGTGAGCAATAGCTTACAGAATAGACGCTTTCTGCGTGGCAAAAATAATCTTTGTCGGAGTGCACCACAAAATAGACAGAGAAAAGGATGCCAGGTGCGATTCCAGTTACATTATTACCACCTTTTCATAACGTCCTCCCTCACCACCCTAGATTGTCTTTGTCAGATGATTGGAATGATAATGTACCGATTTCCAATGACAGTGAAAGTTGAGAAGAAAAGTGAAAGCTAGGCAAGAAAATTCTTAAAAAAACTTTCACACATGCCTTTCACAACCACGCACACATAAAAAGCTTTGTAAACTCGAATTTAGTTTTTTTAACTAAGTTTTTATACCCGCTCGAGACGTCGACACGAAGACATTTTTATATGTTTCAATGCACCTATGTTCATACGTGATCTGAAGGAGACAAGACAGGCACCAGCAAAGAAATAAAGGCATAAAATAGATTTCCCCTCTTTCACTTCACTTTCCGTTCCGAAAAAACAATTTCGAATCCGATCCAACCTTTCCCACCACCGAAAACTGCGGCATGGGAATGGATGTGGATTCCGAAAAAGACTTGGACGGGAAAAGGACCCTGGAAAGTGGAAAAGACACTGATGACAAAGCGACTTGCAATAATGACCAAGGTGTTTCAATTCCAGATGAAATCATAGATCCCAGTATTTCCACCATCATGAACAAGATTGTTGCAGAGGTGGAGACGACCACTTCCGCTTGCACCGAAGCCGCTTCTTCTTCTGCTCGTGTTATTGACGACACCAATTTCTCTGATGAGAACCGAAGCGAGTGTCAGTTAACATTGAGATTTTCCAACGGACTCGAAGACTCCGAACAAGCTAAAAATTCAAACAGTGCTAAACTAACGGGCCTTCCGGAGCACGGCGAAGACGTTGATGACCATCATAATAATCAGAATAAAGTTGTCAATGCCGCATCGTCTCCTTCTCGCAGCATAACGCCGCCAATTGTTTTCCACAATGCTCGCCTAAAATATGACACGCAGCTATCTCCAGGAGCCGAGAATTCATCTTCAGGTTGTGACAAAATCCTATTAGGCGAAGATGAGGCTTCGCAGAGCTCGATCGGTTCAGCCACATTTCAGATGCCGATGACACCATCAACTCCACCTTGCCAATCTCCTTGTTCCGAAGAAATGATCAACAAAAGCAGTTCGTCTTGTAATAAAAAGGGCAGTGTTGCCACGATATTTCTTCCTGCAGCTGGTGGGAATTCCAAGCGTAGCAAAGGTAGCGAAATGGACTCTCCAGTGCACTCACCTTCCTCTGCTTCTTCTTCTTGCTCCTCTTCGAGTCAGAAGGGACCGTCAATCAAAGCAAGTCTGAATATTTGCAGGATCAAAAATACTCTCAAGTCGCTACAAAGTATTCCGAGGTCAAACTCTCCAGTGCCGTCTCCCAAAAGTAATAGCAACAGTAGTTTTATCGACCAGGACTCCTGTAGCCCGCGTCCACTCCTCGTCTGTTCTTCCGGTGAGTTGGCTCCAGTCGAGTCCGCCTTTTATCCAGAAGCTGCCATCACTGTCAACTCTGCATTGGGTGGGGATGGCGATGATGCCAAGTCTGTGGCACTTCCAACTTCAGAAACGAAACATTCTACGAGTTCCAGTTCCACACCCCCTGCAATTACTGTAGAGTCGCTAATTCCTCCGGCGATTACGGCTCTCGACGAAGAAACGCAGTCGTCCGACACACTATTTTTATCCAATAACGAAACCAAAGTGGCACTACCTTCTAGCGGCACCCCACCGCCGTTACCAACTCTAACCGACACCGACGTGCTTAGTAGCGACTCGCTGCCTTTTCCTCAGGAAAAATTGGAGTCAGCCTCCACTTCCACCTCCGTTAAACCTGACGACTCCGTTGTGGAGCCGCCTCAATCTAAGTCGCCCCTTTCTGGTGCTAATCCTCCCAGTACAGTTGTGGCGGACGCCCCGCCACCTGTTGTGGTCGATTCACTGGACACCGCCAGTCTCAATATCAATATTTCCATTGGTTCCTCGGATAAGACCATGATGGAATGGAAGGATGACTCTTGCATGCTCCAGAGTCTTATGGAAGAATCAAGCAAACTGGATTCGAACCTACCCTCGACTTCCACCGGTGCTAGCACGTACACCAATGGCTTTATTGACGCGTCCCAACCGCAACATTCACATCCAGCCTTGTCCATTTCAACCACGGAACCGGTTATCGTAGCGCCCACCACCTCCGCCGCTTCCGATTTCCTAGTTAATCATAACAATAATAATATCGAAGGGAAAACGGAAACAATTCAGGAACTGTCGCTTCCAGTGTCTTTACTAATCAACTCCTCCGCAGCCGCTACCTCCCACGTCCAATCCATGGAGCCTTCAGTGTCACCCGCGGGCTGCTCTTCCAGCAAAGCGGTCGATAATGTAATTGCCATTGCCGCCAGTAGCAAACTTACTCCACCACAGATCGTGCCGAAAAGCTCCTTAAAAAGAAGGTCAGACAGCACGGACTTAGATGACTGTCTCCAACCAAGTAAACGGAAGAAACGGGGCATTCAGTTTGAAGGCGTCACGGTTTATTACTTCCCCAGGGCTCAGGGGTTCACTTGTGTTCCATCTCAGGTAATATTTTCATTTTAATTTCACATCTCACTTTCCCCGCACTTTTCTCTGCAACATGAAACAGTTTCATAACTTAACTTTTATTCTGAATTATTCTATCTGAATTTATTAAGTTAACCTTAATTAATGTTAAATTAACGTGGTGTCGCAGGGAGGTTCAACTTTAGGAATGTCATCACGGCACGCGTGTCAGAGAAAATTTTCTTTACAAGAGCATGCCGCAGAGCAGCGGAGGCTGCATCGTCAGATGTTGGCGAAACTGAGGCAGCAGCAGTCTTTAAACCAAAATCAGGCTCTATCTTTGCCCTCTCCGCCACCGGAAGACCCTGTCCTCAATGAGGAAGAGGCCTTGTTACCGACGAATAATCAAACCCAATCGAGTGACGACAGTGACAGTCATGAGGAAGAAACTGACTCGGATTTGGATGTTGACGTGGATAACTATTATTTCCTTCAGCCCGTTCCCACTCGTCAGCGACGTTTGCTCCTGAGGGAAGCTGGGGTTCGAAAAATCGACTCGTTGGAGAAGGATGAGTGCCGAGAGATTAGATCTTCCCGTGAGAGTTGTGGGTGCTCCTGCAAGTCTTACTGTGATCCCGATTCCTGTTCCTGTGCTCAGGCTGGTATTAAGTGCCAGGTAAAACTTATTTTTGTTAACCTTTTTAGATAAGACCTTAACATAACATTACGTGCTTTCTCTTCACGGTTTAAAACAGTAAATCGCATTTGATGATATGAAAACATTTTTTTTTCTGCTTGGCTTCATAGGTGGATCGCCTTAGCTTTCCATGTGGGTGCACGAGGGATGGATGTGGCAATCAGAATGGGAGAATAGAATTTAATCCTATTAGAGTACGGACCCATTTTATCCACACTCTCATGCGTATCGAATTGGAGAAGAAGCATAACGAACAGGTATGATAAAGAAGAGTCTTCTAGTATCTCTCTCACTGTCTCAGTGGAGTAGATTTTCAAAATTCCTCTGCTCCGCTGTGATGATCTCTGCGATGGAACAAAACAAATTCTGACTTGAAAGACTGATGGTAACCGAAGGATTTCCTTTCCTTTCGTGGTAGATTGCTGGCAGCAGTCTTCACCCGAATGGGACCCATGCTCCACTCCGCTCTCAACTCATGCAAAACTCCATGCACCATCAGCAGCAGCAACATCACAACATGCTCCTTAACGGAGGTCAACAAGAGTCAACAAATTACATGATGACTACTCCACAACCCTCCACATCGACACATCAGCATCACCAAATCCCGCAGCAGCAGCAACAACTCAAAGCCATTTGTTCTCAGCAACAGCCTCCACAGCAGCATTGGGGAGGAGGCGAAATGGTCCACAGCATTCCAGAAGACCCATCGCGAAACTATTACAAGCCGGATGATCCTTCCGTCAGGTCGCAGCAGCAACAACAACAGCAGCCGCAGTATAACGGGAATCTGGTCCGTGACGTGTCATTCAATGTGGGAATCGAAGTCGAGTCCTGTGTCAACAACGGCAACTTTACTAACGTCCACTATGGATCTCGCCCTGCAATCAGCATGGATGGTATCAACCCAGTCGCGGGTCCTTCAGCTGGTCCAGTGGTTGCTGTTGCGGATCATGGGTTTGCGCCACATGAAGAGCTCCGCTCACGGGAGGATTCCCTCGACTTGTACTCAACATTCAGGGAGGACTCATATTCGGAGAACAGCGATGACTTTTCCAACGAAAGCGGAGACGCCACGAATCGATTTCAACAGCCTCCAATGCACACTGTCAACCAAGTTGGAGGGATCGTGTTTCCAGCCCAGCAGCAAACTCAACAACAGCAAATGCACGCAACAAATGTTTACCCAGAATCGGACTACTTTAATGTGACCCACGGCGAATATCACAATGCCGCTTATCAGCATCAACAGCATCCTCAGACATCCTACGGGAGACAACATGACCAGCAATTTCCTATGGTCAATCTCGCTCCTCCTCAAGTTATGTACCCAGGTAAACCTTCCGACTTCATGAATGGCTACCATAACCCGGACGTTGCGAGCAGTTGTATTTACACTTCATCTTCTCAACAGCAGCAGTCCCAACATCACATGACTGTTTCCTCCCAGCAGCAATCAATGTGTCAACAGATGCCTTCCTCACAGCAGCAACAACAACAGCAACAACTTGTCAATCCCATGGTGTTCCATCATCAGGGAGGGAGCAATAATTTATTGGATGATTCAACAAGCGGTCACAGTCACATGCTTCCCAGTTACGCAGACATCAATATCAACTCTATGGGACAGTATTCGAAAATGGAGCAGCATTTCCATCCTCCTGTTGATATTTCTCAGGGAGAGGCTTTGCTAAATGGAGGCGGTGACCACCACAACAAATCTCTTCACATTCAACATCATCACATCGCGAAACCCTTCCAGCAACACCAAATGAACGCGAGGGCTGTTGAAGACGGCAGTAACAAAGGAAGCGGAAGTGGAACGGAAGGAGAGAAAAGTTCTTCCGATGAGGATGGCCTTTCAGAGAATTTCGGCGAGATAATTAAGAAAACTATGGTAGAAACCGTTTCGGCGTAAGGAAGCCAAAGACATGGGCGACTAATTTATTTGATATATTTTTTTATCATCAATTATTTTCAATTATCCCTTTTGACAAGTGACTGTATATATGTATTTATGAACATGAAGGCTTTATAAAAATGATGAATTGAATGGTACAGTACAAGGAAACAATGGCCAGATTTACATTGTAATTATTCACTAGATAAAAAGGGAAAGTGGGCAGAGATGAATTTTGCGTGTTGTGTGTAGACCTAGTCTTTCGTTATCTTGTCCTTCAGCCTTCTACGGTTAAAGTATTTGCACAGAAGAAATTACAATGTAAATTGAAAAGTGGAGGAGAAAATGTTAGATGCTAACTACATACTAAAATTAAACAAATGAGTGACAAACGAAAATTATGCCAACGCCAACTATATTTTGACTTGACTTGATTGCATGTGCTGAATGAAGCGAAGTGGAGATACGAAATTCATTTTTTATTACTTTAGTACTCAACCGAAATGTACTCATTTTTACCTTTTAATAGATTATTGTCTTCAGGTTAATTAATTAATTTATTGCATACCGTGTAAGTCATAATTAAGAAGGAGCAACTTAAATTGAGGTATTGTTAGTTGAGTGAGATGCAAATTGTAATAGAGATAGCCTGCTGTAGGTGTTATTATTACATTACATTTGCAACTCGAGTAGGTTCCGTTGAAAATAGAATATTTGTACATTGAATTGTATTAGTTAAAAGTATAAATTAAAAATGTTAAATACTTGTTAATTACGATAATGATAGTTAAGTGTGAGAAAGGAAAATCTTTATTCCACTCCAGCGCAGAAGAAACGAATCGTCACTTGATGCCGTCTCTCATTATCGTTGTTAGAAATTTTTATTTTTTTAGAAGAGCAAGATTTTTCAAAAATGTTATTTTTCCTCAAGCTTGTAAACCAATTTTTAATGTCGTCGATGCATTTTTCATGGAAAGCAATGCAACTAAGGCCATTGGATGGATCTGGGCTTTTGTATTTTTAATTGTTAAAATACATGGGTACAAAATCAGTATTCTCCACAGACAGAAAAAAATACCATGACCCTACGAAATAAAATTGGGAGCATTATATTTTGAATTGCAAATTATTCTAGCAGACGTGTTAAGAAGATTCTCATATTCAGTCCAATCTCAAATGGGAACTGTGGTAAATTATAAAAGAGCGCTTGTGTTCATGTCCCGGTGAATATTTTTGTTCAGTTAATATGAAAAACAAAGAATCACCAAAATAAGGTTCGAAATTAAAAACTCCAGTGAGTACAAAAATATCGTGAGGAAGACACTGAAATGTACAGTTTGTTTTCGAGGCCTATGAATTAATGTTTTAAGTGGAATGAGCCGCCATCAGATTAGATAAATGCATCCAATAATTTACTTCTCTAATCGATTAAGTTGACTCCACCGTCAATACGTACCTCAATTAATAATTTTGCCAGTTTAGTTAGTTGGAAACCCTCTTCCGTCACGATAAGTAGATGCTTTTGCTGTGACTTATTTGATTGACGAAAGTGCTATTAGAAAAAAAATGGCCAGCCAATGTTTAAGAAGTTACTTAACTCTCTCAGAGTGAGTGACGAAAAAAGAACAAAAATACACAACGTAGACTGCTTAAAAATTCTAGATTAGCATAGAAAGATTTGTGTGTACATTTTTTATTTTTTCTATACAGAAACAGTTAATCGAGAAAAGATTTTTCATGAAAATGAAATGACGCAATATCGCGAAAATCGAATAATGTATTATTGTATTAATTATTACTACAACTATGCATAGACATGAAAAAGGTGCAGCTTTTTATGCAGTAAGTTATACTACGTAGTTGTAGCTGTTCATGTGGCCAGAAATTAGCGTAATGTAAGAGCTAAACTACCAAAATTGTAGTATTTAAATAAACCTAAGTAATAATGATTTTGGTACTCCACACAAGGGCACTACTAAAATAATAAGTAACAAAAGCATTTAAGGTAGGATTAACTGCAATTGTAATCAAAATCCGGGTACACAGTACACACACTTCTCATTATTCAACGTAACTAAAAACGATCAACAAACAAACAACTTGTTTGAAACAAGCGTGTATTTTAGACATTTGATGGATTACAAAATTATTTTATAGACGACTAGGATTTATTACTTGTAATTGTAAATGTGAAAAAATCTATCTGGAGAATTACATTATTATATTATAATATCAATGATTAATGATCAATTGTCGTGCTATCATAATCAAGAAATCATTATCATCATGGATGTCCTTAATGGAAATGTGTCATAAATAGGCCTTGATTGTTATAAAAAATATGTATCCTAATGGAATAATGACTACTATCAATAATAATCATTGTTTCAAAATTCTCCTAACCGCATTCATCGTCTTTTTGTATGAATCTTTAAATTATCACTCCTTTCTAGAATTGGTCAAATTCAAATTAAATGGAACAAGAAAAATCAACTTTTCACTATGAGAAAAGTTGATTGGTATTCTGCACTAATTATTACCTATAAATATGTAGTTAACAAACAAAATGTTAAAACGATCGACGCATTTACACAATACAAAAATTTAAGGAAACAAACTAATTACCAACTTTATACCCTACTCCTTGTGAGTATCTAGAAATGACAGTCATTGCAAGCCTACCCGTAAATCCTGTTTTGTTTAAATACAAAAATAGAGTACCAAAATTACCTAATATTTAACAATCTCTTTCCTATTTCGGGCCACACCACTAAACCAATAGTTGTGCCCACACGACTTTCTTATACAAGAAGGTTTTTTCTAGACATTTTGTACCAGAAACAATAAAATATATAGATAGGTAGGTTTAGATAGTTCGTTGAATCGTTTATAGTTGTTAGCCAATTGTAATGCCTTTGTAGATTGGCAAGGTGCTGGCAACAGGTGCCTCTGTTGCACACCTTCTTTGGTAGAACGCTCTCAAAAATTGTCTACTAAACCATACAGAGGTTTAGTAAATTAATATGGGTAGAAAAAAGTAAGGCCAAGTTATTTAGGACGTATAAAGTTGATAAAGCTGAAGAATTGTTCCATTTTTGTTGTTTATTCCAGCGTTGGTTGTGTGGAGATGCAGTGGATTTTCTAGGTTAAAGCTATTTCAATAAAAATTATAGTCAGTTACTTCACAGAGAGCCATAAACTGTAGCCTTCGTGTCATCATCAGGATATTAAAGAGATCAAAATAATTAGCTTAAAACACATAATGTAACTCTGAATCAATTTAAATTAAATGGTTCCTTGTACTTGGGGTACAAGGAACGTTTCTACATATACAAATCTTTTGAAAACATTGAGAACCTGAGGCATTGTGCCATTTGACGACTGGAAGCATAAAAAACTAATTTACAAAATACTTGGTAAAACGACACATTCATTCTGTTGTAATGAATTTCTAATTTATTATTGTTGTATTGATGAATAAGTCATCATGAATTATTATTAATTATTAGAATTACCACTGGTTAAATATTTAGTCGTATGGTTTTATATAGTTTCGAATATTATTAATTTAATCAACGTAACTTTGTCGGATATTAATTTGAAATTGTATTGCATAATAAAGTAACGAAAACTTCAATATACACTTTAAAAGAATGTCTGAGTTTTTGTATTAATTCAAACTATTGTGCTCTACGGTATAACGTCTACAGAGTCGTAGACGATGACTATTAAATATGTACAGAATTAGAACTAAATTATGTCGTACATACAATTTAAGTGTCTCAATGAAAGTTCACAAAAGCGTGCTGAACCCGGTTTCTTTCGTTTTTACTAAAGAAAGCATACAAACAGAGGACATGATAGCAATATGCGTAAAAGTTAGTTAATACAAAAAACAGTTAATAATTTATATCGTTTAGACAGTCTAGTTTATTTAAGGAAATGCATGCATGATTATTTATAAATAAATTCTTATATTATTTATAGTTGTAATGCGTGTAAAATCGCTGTCGCCTGTATAGTAATAGTACAGAGTAAAATTTAATTGTTCACTTTCAAAAGACTTCTTTGTTTAAAAGAGGTAGAGCACATAACCCGGAAGACCTTAAATATTCGGAGCAATTTTGTTTGACACTAGTTTAAGCTCGATGAATGCGAATCTGGGATTAGGAGTACCAGAACCTTCATTAATATTTCCAATCGTGTAAATTAAATTGATTTTTACATCCTTTTCGCGTTTATGTTAATAATTTACTTCTACTAACTTGCTCCATATACATCATTTATGTACAGTTTACATTTCAATATCAGATTGTATTTCTTGGGTATTACGACATTATTACTTAATAAATAATGCAATGTTTGTATCATTGTGTATGAAATGAAAACCTGCATTTGTTTTTATGGACTAATTGATTAATCTACTATATAACAATAATAATAACTTGGAGTATGAAACTATTGTTATGTGTAAAGTATTACTTAATTAAATTATTGTATTCTATGTACTGGTACAGATAAATAAATTAGGACATTTTTTACCAACTAAATTGTTCAAAACGTTTGAACGTGGGGCGGTAAAAACTAATCTTTTTACATTACATAATATACACACATACATTATAAATTATACATTATTGAAGATAAGGAACCGAATTATAATAAAACTTCGAAGATTATTATATATAATAATTATATATCATCATTACAATTATTACGTAAAATAAAATAATTACTATAAAACATTACTGATACATACAATGTGGTTGTAATGATGAGTAATGCGTAAAAATAATGAATAAAAATGACTTGTCGTTATTAAAACAAAAATATTGTTTAAATCTCCACCTTTTTAATCATCTCAGTAATATAGATCCAGAGCGTGTTCCGTTTACTATAGGTAGATATTATTTTATTATCTCATTATAAGTGCTTTGACCTTGACATCGGACAAAACATAAAAGGGCAATGCATTATTTTTTTCGTTTGGAATTCCGAGTTGGGAAGCGCATTCATTTCTCATTTGTAGACCGATTAAATCATTTGGGAACATTAATGTGTCTGAATTTGTTTCGCTATGCAATGGAGACAGAAAATGCACAGAGTTTAATGACATTGCATTCATAATTCACAATGGATACAACTTAATGAGACGCAGCAGGTGGTGATTAATTTTCTTTTCATTCGTCATATGGGAGATACGAACTGGCCAACCAAAACTTTGGCCCATCATTTAATCAACACCAAATTGAACCGTGGAATGGGGTGTGTGCCGAATCATAGATACCGTAGATAATAATACAACAATTGTTCCTTCTTGCTATTTCATAATGAATGAGATTATGAAGACGATTATGGATCCCCACTAGGATTTCAAAGTAATTTTCCAGGTTATTTGCACCACTCATGCCATACCTTATTGTATGTATTAACAGCTCACATAAATTTTATTAGAAAAAAACAACTCTTTGAACAAGAACAAAAAATAAACTAGTTAGACAATATAATATTAATACACCTACATTTTTGGGGAAAAGCACTTTCTCCGCTTCGGAAAAGCGCTTTCAGTATTTTTCTCCTTTACATAATTTTAATTAAATACTTTAATTCTCAATCGCTTTTCAGTCTGGTCACACATGTATTAATTAAGTATAGCATTGAAAGTGTCAAAATAATATGCGTCCAGTTTCACCAGATCCTTTAGTTTGGACTCCAGCAATTGTCGCTGGAGTTTTGGCGTCGTTGTCTTTGTATCTGAATCGATGGGGTTCCTACATGAAATTTATGGACAGAGTGGGCACATATTGGGACTACAATGGAGACACGTTTGATTTTATTATTGGTAAGCAAAGCTGCTATTTTATTTCTCCAATTAAGGAAATGCCATTAACTTTTACAAACCTTCTTCATCTGTAACCGGGAAAAGTTGGCGGAGGAAGTGCAGGCGGCGTCGTAGCAAGCAGATTATCCCAATATTATCGAGTGCTGCTGCTTGAAGCTGGTGGAAGAATTAATCCAATGCAGACCATTCCAGCCATGTCACTGCTTATGTTGAACTACCCAGGTTTTAACAAATTAACAAATTAATTAATGTAATTTAAATACAACAAATCTAGCCATAATAAGTGCAATAAGAAATGTATTTTCATCTTGAAGAAATTGACTGGAAACATAAAACTGTTCCACAAAAGTACTCTTGCTTCGGATTGCCCCATAATGTAATCACACAATTATTACAAATGACCATTAATATGGTTTTCTGGTGTGTAAACTAAGATTTACTTTTCCAAATGGATAATATCGAATTCATTTGATTGGTCCTAGAAATCTCACTGGTCTCAAGGAAAAGGCTTGGGAGGTAAGTTCATCACAATTTTACAGAATAATCAATCGAAACTCACTTAACGTTGCTGGCTTCTTCAAATTAAATTAAATTGTATTGTTTAGGTACAAGCAACCTTAACTTTCTCATTCAATCAAGAGGCAACCCTCGAGACTTTGATAACTGGGCGAATGTTACGGGCGACCCTTCCTGGAGTTATGCCAATCTCCTGCCTTATTTTCGAAAAACAGAGGATTTTTATGGCCGCTGGGAAAATGGTATGATTGCTTAAACTAACGAAGATTACCTATACAAAAGCTACGTGACCCGCATCTCCGAATGGGATACATATCTACCTAATTACATGTAATTTGTTCTTTTTACCTATGAAAGCGCTGGAAGTCATTTCTATCACGTCCGTCTTTTCATTTTATTGCAGCACGTACACACGGGAAGGGAGGGCCGGTCCGCATTGCGTTACCAGAGTACACGGGGATGGGGGATGTCTTCGTACATGCAGGACAAGAGCTGGGATATCCTCGGCAGGATCTGAATGGATATTTCACTGAAGGTAACGACGCTAATTATAATCATAATAGGACAAAAGAACAGAAATAGTTATTTCCGTTTATTACCATTCCACCATTCGCTCATTATATCCATATTTGTTCACTCTGCTCAAGGATTCGACACAATTTACTATCCCATTAAAAATGGACGCCGATTCGGAGTGTTTGCAGGATTCATCGAGGAAGCAATGCTCAATCTGGAAAAGACCATAACCATTAGACAGTTTGCATACGTGAAGAAAGTAAATCCGCAATGAATGATTAAATCTAGAGAAAGCTACCAAGCACATTTAGTTTAGCTTAACGATGCCCATATTTTAAATAAACGCAGATCTTAATAGATGGCACCAACCGTGCCTATGGCGTTGAGTACGACTGGCATGGGAAGACGGAATTTGCATATGCACAGAAAGAGGTGATTCTCTCAGCTGGAGCCATGATGAGTCCACAACTCCTCATGTTAAGTGGCGTAGGGCCAAAACAGCACTTGCAGGATTTGGGAGTACGAACATATAAAAAAATCTATAAAACGCCTTTTACATGCAAAGCCGTGTCGAGTCACATACTACCTATTTTACGTATATAAATGCCTTTTCTCCTTAGATTGAAGTACGTTCTGATCTTCCAGTCGGAAAGAATTTGCAAGACCATATTTCGGCGTATTTGGGTCCATTTTTTGTGAACCAACCAATTACTTTCAGCATTGAGCGTGACATCACTTCCATCAACATTGCCAACTTTTTCGTGCAAGGCCGCGGCATTCTCACCACGACTGGCACACAGGCCATGGGCTTCNCCGCGGCATTCTCACCACGACTGGCACTCAAGCCATGGGCTTCTTTTCTTCGTCTTACGCCAAAGCCAGGGGCGAGGCAGACTGGCCTGACATTCAGATCATCCTTGCTGGCGTCTCTGTCGGTGAGAATTTTGCACGGGATTTCGCTCGAGGATTTGGAGTGAAACGACGCGTGCTGGAAAAGTACTGGGCTCACGCTGTGGGAAAAGACTCTTTCCTTCAGATCTGTGTCACTCGGCAGACCAAACGCCAGGGGAGATATTAAACTTCAGAATACTGATCCTTACACACCTTCCTTGATCGATCCCAATTATCTCGATAACCAGGAGGATCTCGATATTCTTGTGGAAGGTATCAAAAAGGCGGTAGACCTTGTCGAGAAAACAAGAGCGTTTGCAAAGTACAAGGGACATTTCACTGAGATACCTTTCCCCGGCTGTGAGAACATTCCATTTAGGACTGATGAGTACTGGGAATGTTACGCGACTCACTTCTCTGTTACGTTGCACCACATTGTAGGAAGTTGCTCCATGGGGAGAAACAAAACCGTTGGTGTAGTGGACACACAGCTTCGGGTGTTCGGAATTGAGGGACTGAGAGTCATCGATGCTTCTGTTATGCCTGTGGTAGTTGTGGGGTAATACAAAAAACCACATCAAAACCACTTACCAAAGAAAATGCCAATCAATAATAATTTGATTTTCATAAATTTTTCAATCGATCTGTAGTAACACGAATGCCCCATCGATTATGGTTGGAGAGAAGGGTGCAGAAATGATTTTGGACACATATGAAGATGAAAGACACGAGGCGATTCGTCTAGCGGAAGAGCAAAGAAAAAAGGAACAAGCAGCAGCGGCTGCGGCTGCAGCTGCTGCAGCAAAAACGACAACGACAACACCTTCAACCCCCACCACGGAAGATCCAAATGACACAGATTATCCGGATTATGGCTTGCGGGGAGTCAGAACGGATTTGAATAATATTAAAGAGCAGGATGTGAATAAACTGGGAAGTTCGAAGCTCGAGGAACTATTCTTGAAGACATACGCTAAAGCGAATAAAGAACTCTTTGATAGAGCTGCGAGAAATTTTACACGATTCATTGATTAAATAAATCATGATTTAAGTGACATTTTCAAATACATAAATTCATGCTTCTCTGTATACAATTAAATGTGTTGTTTGTTATGACTGTTATGATTATGAGATGGTGATGCATTTAGTAAAAATGAAAGTAAAGTACTTATAGAAAAAATATGGCTTTCAATTTCACTGGGATTTAAAAAATATTCTTACTGATAATGTATTTAAATCCCTTTGCATTTTATATTATGCAAGTCGGAATTAACTATACCCAAATATTTTGGTTAAGGAGTCTAGAGACTCTACAGCTTATCACATCCGGCGGCGCTGAGCCTGAGTAGTGGCACAGAAAGGTCATGACGATATTTCAAGAGATAGAAAAATGTAAGGTATCACATTGACAATATCTCTTGGTTGTAACTTGCAGTATTATTCAATGGGTAGGGAATTGGGTCATAAAAATTTAGAGGGGTACCAAATTGTGCTGTCACCAAGAAATACTACATACTTTTGGGTACACCATTCTGCCTTATCGCAGTTTCCGTATTTCCATATTCATTTTGTCAGAATATGTTACTCTGTCGCATACTAGATTCGGTTTTCATTCCAACTGGAATGGATTCTTTTGTCAGTGATCAATACGACGAATATCAAAGAGTGTGTATGAAATGTTTTTTTTTTTTAGTTTACCATATTCAAAGGAAGGAGGGGTACAAATTCAATGTCATTTACGAGGAAGGTGCCACTACTTCCGTTCCTTGCTGCTGAATAATATATTGTGAAATATAGGTTCAGGTCAAGAGATAGAAACACCTATCATCAAATACATAAAGGATCGCCGAAAAGGCTTCCGACTCGCGCAATGGTCTCTCAAGGTCTCAATGCTTCTAAGGTTTGTATCGCGGGATAGAGTGGTGGGAGCCTCTGCTTCTTGAGGTTTTGAGGAAAATGAGCATGATTTGATCGACATAGATCAGGTTCTAGAAATGGTCCCGGTACTATCTCTCTCTCTTTCTGACTTCTCCAAATGGCCGGCGAGTGGCTTTATGGAGGTGATATTGTGTTTATAATTGTATTTGGAGCGAGAGGTGGTCTATGACCAAGGCCGACAATTAAAGCCACACCAAAGTTAGCTCCCCGCTGTGACTAATAAAACGAACGGTGACTAAAGCTTCACACGTTTCTTTTTGCCAAAGAACCTTTTATTTATTATTTAATTTAGAATTAAATAATTATTAAGGCAATCTTGGTTATCAAAAATTACTTTGAAACTTCAATAAAAAAGTTGAAGAGCCGCCCAGCTTTTGAAAGGGAACTTATCAGAACTGGCGGTTTCCACAAACGAGTTCATGTGACGAGATTTCCCAACATGTATAATATTTCTCACATTTTATTCGTGATGTCTGTATCACTGTTAATTCAGTATGAACGGAAAAGTGACGTTATTCGTTAGACTTTAAAATCTATGTACTTAGGCTAAGGCAAAATAAAATTGCAAAGATACCACATGAAAGTGATTGAAACATTGAATCTGAAATTGTAATATCTATGCCCGCCTGTAAAGGTTTATTCGACATTGAAATTGCAATAAAACCCAAACTCTCAGGTACGGTACCGCTGTTTTATGCAGTATCCTTAAAAATAGTTTCTCATAGAAGAATCGATGCGATGCAGAAACGGTATACAAATTTCTTGCGGAGGAGTGAAATTTCCACAACCAACAACAAATAGATGTATGCAAATAGCATTTTCATGTTAGGCGTACGTACTTTCGCAAATTTGTTCCACGGCATCTCCACGCTTTTCACGAAAATAAAAATGGACATAAAAAAGATGAGGTACTTTTTATGAGCAAGGCGAACGTTTTGATGTACTTAGGAACTAAAACGTTGATGGTCGTCCCTAGTCCGTAATAAGAGACGTGGCGCTTCCTAAATGCGTACGTGCACTTTTTATTACGCTAGCTATATTTAGACTTCATGAAGGTCCGCTTTAAAATCTTTTATCTTCCATTCATTTTCATGGTCATATATAATGCATGCAAGAAGGATTATTTATTTCGGCACAAATAAGGAAGGAAGCAGAAGTTTCATTTCAGTGGTGGAACATGAAACAAAGGCTTGCAAATTAAGTTTTGCCCACTTACTCAGTACTTTCAGTGTCAATATTTTACCTTATAAAAATTCTAGCGCTATAGTAGTTTGTACATTTCTCTGTCCTAAATACGATTGCTGTAATGATGCAATAATGAAGAGACTGGCAGATTTTGATTAATAAAGGTACGGTACACATACACGTGTCCTGTTCCAAATAAAAAATAAACTTAACAGAAGAAAGTTGAATCTGCCAACAATAACTTCACAGGGAAACCCTCTCGTTGAAAGTGTGAGCTGTTTCTTTCTGATATTATATCACAAAACAAGTAGATTTAAGAATTGCAGTAAAGATAACAAAGTAAATAATTACATATGTAAATAAGGATTCTTGGATTGAAAAAGAAAAAAAAAGAAGACAGTATCTAACTGAAATAAATAACTTTCGGTGATGTAATAGAACTGTTCTTTATCAATAATAGTAAATGCGTCCAAACAATAGTTAATCATTTTTGCCTTGAAGTTGAATTGAGCTTTTTATATATAACTTCGGAGATTTATCGCCTTTCTGGATTTATTGATTTGTTACCTGAATTGACACATTACTATATTTGCTAGCAAACATTGACCAATCTTGTGATCACGTTTTTTTTCTTTAGACAATTGAGACCTTGACAGAAATTTCCTGTCAGAAATTCTAATTTATGGGAAAAGGATAATAATAATTCATATAATTCAATCTTGGCCGCCAAATAAAAGTAAAACTGTCCAAACGTAGTGACAACAAAACGCACTAAAACTATTCAATCTTAACTTTCCTTTGAAATAAACCGTAGAACAGAGCTAAGAACTTTTACAAATCTACAATAATCTTATACTGTTTCAATTTGTATTCCAGTTTCAGTTATTGTTTAAGGGTATTATGTTACATAATGCCAGATTTATGGGTCAATAATGTCGATATGAACACATCCGTGTCCACTGGAAGCTGGAGAATTTACAGAACATAGCGATTGACTTACACTGGGAAAGAACATTTTGAAATTATCGAAATAAAACAGTAAGACTTTTATTAAAAATATTCTAGAATTAGTAATGCTAACATTCAGTTGGACCACCATTGGTTCAAATAACCTCCTACAGACGACGTGACATCTACTCTAAGAGCGTTCTAGTAATTTCCGGTGACCTTTGATAATTCCTCTTGAATTATAGTTTTGAGATGGGGTGGTTAATAATTTATTTAAGCGGTTGAAATGTACAGGTTTCTGTTTTCTTTAAATCTTGCAGTTGAGAAATTCCAAATCTGTGCTAAATTCAATCCTAGAACCTTATAGGGGACTAAAAATAATTTTTGTTACGATGAAATCTTCCGTAGCCGTAGACGGCAGTGGTGCGCAACAGAGACATTCCATGGAAATCAAAGTATTTCCTTTCCCAGTGTATCATAGTGTCTATCTTGTCAAGCAGCATTCATTTTAGAAGTTTCATAATACCCTTCTCAATGCCAAAGTCAAACTACTAGACTTGACA
>VYYJ01002467.1:0-21423 GCA_021029165.1 Cyphoderus albinus | reverse complement strand
ACTGAAATTGTCTATGATTCGAATGGTCAGAATAGTTTCTTTCATAGGCGACAACCCCGATTAATAATTCTACTTTACGGAGTTTTGCGCAACAAGCTAAATAAGCGTACGCACAATAATAGTTTGTGACCTTCGATCCCTTGTTGCAATTTGTAGTCTCAATTTTCCAGTCACTTTTGATTTCGTCTTCAGTAACTTTAACTGTCTGCCACTGTACACTGTCTGCCACTGTACACGTCGCTTTGGTATTAAAATTTGACGGGAATCAAATGTGTCACTGTCGGAATCTGAGGAGAACTCCATGACAAAGACAGGCCAAGCTTTGAAGCAAACCATATAGCCATTCCAGACGCTTTAAACTATTGTCTAAGAAAAGTAATTGGATTATTTTTTTTTGACCGGGGACAATATCGTTGAAACAGGATTTTATATCGGAAACACCTACTAACGATGGATCTCATTCTCACAACGATAAAGTACCCATCGAATTGGATGAGAACCATTATCTCTATTTTAAATGGGACTGATTTGAGTGTGAGATCCAACTCACGCTAATTTTGTATTTAGAAA
Organism: Cyphoderus albinus; assembly: GCA_021029165.1. Lineage (NCBI taxonomy): Eukaryota > Metazoa > Arthropoda > Collembola > Entomobryomorpha > Paronellidae > Cyphoderus > Cyphoderus albinus. The sequence goes on along the minus strand of VYYJ01002467.1, from coordinate 20,853 downwards.
TGGTCTTTACCCTGGTGCTTTTTAACCGTGTTCATATTTATTGTATATGGTAAAAGATTCTGCAGCGAAACTTAAAGGAGCCTAATGTATGATAATGGGAGAATAATATTATAGTTTACTCCTCTAAAATGCTTATATAAATAAACAAGTCAAACAAAATATTATTCTGTATTCTGTAATGAGTTAGCAAAGTTTAGTTTGGTTTGGTTTCACTTTTATCATTCATATTTGCGAAAAACGATTTCCTGACGATTTTAATTCGTAATGGCGTGGGATCAAATTGTAATGTAGTGTATTTTTTTAAACCAAGATAAATGAAGGTTTAGTGTCAAAACTAACTAAAAGTCATACAATAATGTAATAAATAATGCGTTCTCGGATCTACTCTACTAGTGGAAAGGTGATGATGCTATGCTGTAGCTGCGTTCATGAAATACCGCAAAAACTGATAACAAAGAAAAATCATAATTTCAGTAAAACCTTACGCTGGGACAGTTGGGGAAGACACGCTGAATTTGTGAAGGGGATATTATTAGTAATATCATACTACTGTAGTGAATAGGAAATTGAAGAGCTTAACTGCGTTTTATTTGTTGCAGTCAATCAAGTGCATTTATGCCTGTTTTGTGGTTTTATATGGTTTAGCGTAGAGAATAATTTTAATACACTTATCAAATGTCAAACAAAATATTTCTCGGTATGTGTCCCAGATATGATCCATGCAGTTTAGAAAGTGTAATATATAATCCCCATCCCTAGAATTTCATGTGACTACTTACAAACATTATATAAACTATACAGACAGAATTATATACTTTGGGCAACCAAGAAAAACAGGTCTCGGTCTCACACAACGCAACGTAACAGAAAAGTTTACAGAAATCCTGCTTGACAATGATAACCAAGAAGCCAAGTCAAGTGCTGCATGCATACCTATACATTATGATATAAAAGCCACAAAAGTACTTATATCATGAAATTGAAATATTTTTATATGTGGTTTTCTACAGCAAGCTGCTTTTTTGCCAGACACCAGTTATGCATATTCAACAATGTAAAGAAAGATGAAGTCATGAAAAAGTTGTTAACTGGTGACTGGTGAGCATTTGGATCTTTTTTAGATGGAGATGGATGGACCATGGACCTCAGAGACGACGGGATATCTTGTAATGTAATGTTGTTTAGTGAGCAGCTTTTGTTACTTGGTCTCATCAACCCAGTCTATGAAAATTATTAAATAAATGCACTTTTTCTCACGGCGAAGATAATAAGTGAAATGCGACCTTCACACCACAAGCTAACCTCTTATTTATTTGCTGCCCACTCTTCACAATACATCAAATCGTTGTAAAAATTCGTTTGTTTAGTTCTGTAACAGAACTTCTGTTGGAACTGTTAGTATTGTGGCATATTCTTAGCTATGTAGATATTCGGAGGGAAGCGAATTGTTTTGCTGGATAAAGCTTTTTATCAGGGGAGCTACTCGTGGAAAGGTGTAATTTTTTAAATTTTAATTCTCCTGCTGAAGAGTGTGGGTTGATACCACGAAAGTGGTGCCACTTCCACATAGAACTAACCACGGATTAGGGTGAAGGCTAAAGTGTAGCGTCACCAATTTTTTGCATGACTCAATTGCTCTCTAAACACAAAGAAGATACTCCTAAACGTCTTTTTTACCAGAAGACAAGCTATTACTCGCATACATAACTATTACATTATCATAGTTCGCTGACCCTCTCAACAGACAAGTACCTGTTGTTTGCTAAGGACAAATACCACGTCACTCGCGTATTCGTTGCGAATTAATTGTTGTCGTTCTGTCCATCATCGTTAGCAAAATATATTTTAAAGAAAAGAAATCAAGTTTAGTCGGTCAGTTCTAAATCAGAGATAAAATAGATAACATAAAGAAATGGCTGCTCTGTTTCAATGTTTCGGGAAGCGCAAAAGTTATAGTGGTGCTTCCCAGTCAAAAGATTCCAAGATGAAAGATGATGACCTAGATCATTGTAAATGTTGCAAGAAAGCAAATAAAATTGTGAATTGCTCAAATTGTAATGCAACTTTAATTGGCTACTGGGAAGAAGATAGCAAAACGTCGGCAAATGGCGTCAAAAATAGCGTAACAATTAGAGATGGTAACCCCTGCGGTAAATTTCTCAAGCCTGTGTGCAGACGAGGTGAAGATGTAAATAGTGAAACAGAATGCGCTGTTGATAGTGACTCCAATAATGGACATTCGTCAAATGAATCTGTGCCTCAAAATACTAATGGGCAAAGCAATAGAAATAATGGAAATGGAACCAATAACTTCGAATACGATTACAGACCATCAGAGCAAGGAAATATTCCAGGAATGTCTTACATGGTGGTGTCAAAAAATGACCCGAAATACAATATGAATCATCCAAGGCGAGGAAAAGCATTGATATTCGATTTTTCTGTATTTGTAAGTCAAATCAAGTTCATTCTAAACAATCAATCATCATAAAATATGTATGTGACCAAACTTATTTAAACTTAAGAATCTTATTTCTTTTGTAGGAAGACACTGGTTTAATCGGACTGGACTCGGTCCCACCCAAAAGACCGGGATCGCATAAAGACACAAACGATCTTACAGAATGTCTCGAAAAGCTTGCGTTTGAGGTGATTGTTTTTCCAAACCTGAAACGTCAAAAATTTGATCAAGTACTCCGAGAAAGTAAGTTTGTTACACAATTTTCAATCACATAGTTTACTAAGCGTATATTTTTTTTAAAAACAAGGTTTATTAATATAGTAAATTGTCATATTATTTTTTGTACAGTTCAAAGGGAAGATCACTCCGATGCTGATTGTATCCTTATTGCAATTATGACGCATGGGTTGAAAAATTCCATTTACTTAAGCGATGGCACCACAGTTCCTGTCAACACTATATGGCAGGAATTCGAAGCGGATAAGTGCCCAACTCTCGCTGGAAAACCAAAAATATTCCTTATTCAAGCCTGCAGAGGAGACGAATACGACCATGGAACGAAAGTTTTGTTTGGGGGCGGATTGACACCATCTCGTTACGACACGACAGATTCTGGAACTTTCTCTTACGTCATTCCCAATGCTGCTGATATCATTGTCGCATTTAGTTGTCCTCTTGGTAAGTGGCTCATTTTATTTTAGTCGCGGTTATTACTGCATGCTCTGGTTTTATAATTTGTTTTTCACTTATTGATGCATTTCAAAGGTCACTACTCTTGGCGCGATCCAGAAAAGGGAACATGGTTTATTCAGAGTATCTGCCGTATTTTCAACGATCACGCTTTCCATATGGAACTTCAACATTTACTTACCAACGTCGCCCGTAACGTAAGCTTTTAGTTTGTTTACATCAAGTCTACTTACTTATATTTGATTACAAAACTTAATCTACTATATTTCGTTAAACTTGATTTTTTGTTTCATTTTAGGTGGCCCTAAATTACGAGTCTAACACTGACCAGATCGAGTCAAATAAAAAGAAACAGGTACCATCCACTTCAAGTACATTGATTAGAGACGTTTTCTTTAATCAAAAGCCATTGGTCCGATTTACCCCACGTGGGCCTCCAGTTGGTAATTGTGCCACGATCGCCACTCAAACAGCGGAAGCCGAAGTTGTCGCTAATGGAATCTCGAATATAAGTCTGGAACAAGTGCAAATTGCTGTTGCACAGTCACAAAATGCTCATGAAATGACTAATTTAGGGAGAAGAGAAAATATAAGTAATGGGGTTGTTCCCATTTCGTCAGAACCAGTTTCTATCCTAACTGTTAGAGTTCGGGAAACAGCAATTGATAATGTGGCAAATGACACCCGAGACTCATCCGACGATAAGACAGGTGAACCTTCTGCCACGGAAATCGTTCGTGACGATGACGATCTCCAGCAGCAGGTCGCTGAAGATTTAAACGAACACCAAAGAGAAAGAGATCTATCATAACTCCGTCTACCGTAACTCCGCATAATTCTAGTACGTAAATGAACCATCCAACAGTGCCTGCGTGCCGTAAAGGCGGTAAAAAGTACTTAAAGGTTTTTCCTTAGAGCTTATTATTAATGTGCCTTATATACGTAGTAATATTTATATTAAGATTATAAATGTCCGAAAATATTTATACGTTATACTTGGTTAATGCAATTGACGTTAAAAAATTATTAATTCGATGTTAAGTCGCACTACAATTTTCTACTTTTATGTTTCTCTATCAGTTTTTGATATAAATCTTTAATTTAAAATACTGATTCCAAATCAGTAAAATGTTTATAAAATTAATTCATTGTAATTTAATGTGTCAATTTATTCAATCCGTATTACCATTATTCAGTTCAATTTGATTGTACTATCGTCGTAATTCGCAAATTTTAAATCATGTAGACCGTCTAGCAGTTAAGAATGTTTTAATAAAAGAAAAAATGCAAAAACTTACTTCTATTACAAAAATATTATTATAAGAATTATTTAGCATTCTTACGCAAATCCCTCAGTATCAAACAGAGCTCATAAATCATTATAAGAACTTTTTTGTTTTTGTTTTAAAGCCCCCGCAAAATCGTTATTCGAAATTATTTCGACTTGCCCACATGAAACTGGTTAATTGTCCGTGAGTCGTGTTTGGAATTATTTAGTAATTACTATGATATTTAGCTCTGTCCTCTTAATTTGTCTCAGACTATTTGTCACATTGCCCCATAATAATGCACCCGTCTTCTACTATGTACATGTACAATGTATATTATCTGATCAGTACCGTTTCCACGATGCAATATGCAAATACCTTGTGTCTTGTGTTAGAAACTGGAAACTGAAAACCGCTTTAGTAAAAGAAAAGAGCTGCAAGTACTTGTAACTGACGTTTGGTAAATGTTTTATGTTTTCATTAGTTTTATACGGAGGTATGTTAAATGAAAGTAAAAATGATGGTAAGTAATGGTATATGATGAATGAAGTAATAGAACTGAAATAATTTAACTTAGTTATAATGGCTCATTAGGGAATGAGAAAGTAGATACAAGAAAACAAACACAAAAAATATAAGATTTTTTTAGAGGTTTTAGTACTTTGAATTTTGATTTGCAGAAAGCAGAGAGAATTTAAAATTAAATTATCAAGGACCCTTTAGAATAAATTTCCCACTGGCGTCAGGTTTCGATATGTGAATGTCTTTTAAGTTAATACCCTTAGGAACAAACACATTGACAAGTTCGCGTAGACGGTCCAAATGGTCTTTCGGAATATTTAGTAAACTGTCAAAATCACTATCAACGTGTCCCTTTATTAAAGCCTGAAGATTTTTCAAGGTGAGCTGCTTTGAGTCTAAAGATTTTGCTTTCTCCTTGTGATTATTTAAGTCATCATTGGCATTATCAGTGACAGTGAGGGCAGTCTTGCTACATCCAATAACGATCAACGTCTCATAACGCTTTTCAACTTTGATTTCGCTCGGAGGGCACCCATCAATCTTGATTTCCAGTTCCAGGCCATCTACGTCTGAGCTCACCCTCGGTCTCACGACGCAGTGAACGTTTTCATTACTGGGTGGCTGTACACTAATGATATACCCACCTACTGTTACAAGTTTCTCACCATGAAGGATTGTAGGGGTCAGTTGGAGTGGAATGGGTACAAACGTGGAGGGTTCCTTCTGTTTTATTTTAATTATATTTTAATTAGACTTTCTTTTGTTTGCTCTCTTTTGTTTAAATTAAATAAACTTTTTAAAATTATACTTTGATCAAGTCTGTTGTCTCGTTTACTGTAATAATTACCTGTTTGTTTGCCTTATTGTGATTACGATGTTGATGACTTTCCAGGGGAGGCTTAGTCTTCAAACGACGAAATACACTGGAGTTATTATTCCCCTGTACCAACGATTTCACACTAGGTTCTAACGCCTTCAATTTTCTGCTTTCTTCTAGAAGAGACGCCTGGAAAATAAAAAATTGCCTTTCGGTTCTCTTACTCAACATTCTCAATACTATTTTAAAACTAAGCCATGTTAGGTTAGGTTAGGTTACATGAGTCGTTCCTTCAAACTTAGATGGTTTAGATCTGCTGGTTTTTGAAGTAGTCAGTTTCTTTTTGGTTGGAGTTGCTTGTGATGAAACGGTGACCTTCGTAGGTTCATCAAGTGCTACTGCATTTGCCTTTAAAAGTTTACTTGTAACTTCTTTTTGTGTAGGAGGAACGAATCTGGCAGCAAATGCTTCAGAATTCATTTGACGTGTTCCGCTGGGGTTAGAAGAGATTAGCTGTTGCCGATAATGGTACATTTTTGTACAATTTTCAATTTGATTATATTGTAGAGGTAGTTTAATAGGAATGTTAATTTAGAAAATGAAAAGTTGCACATCCATCACAAAGGAGTACTTCAAAAGAAAAAACGAAGACTTTAAATGTCATTGGAAAATGTACACGTAACAAATATTATATAATAATAATAATAAAAGGAAAAAGTAAATGGAAATGTATATACAACACTATAAGGGAGAGCTAGTGTGAACTCGACGGTTTTTTGTAAGAGAAGGCTGACGAGCTTCTCTGAGCATCGCCTTTTATACCCCATGGTGCGGACGTGCCTGACCATTTATTATGCCGCACCATTTCAACTCAGATCTCAACTCAGATCCCAACTCTTACATAAATTAACATGGAAAGGTATACCCTAATAATTATAAGCATAAAATACATGGGAAGGTATACCCTATCTTATATACACTACATGTTAAATAAAATAAATGGTGTGTAGCCCCAACACATGTTATAGATGTAAAATGTGAGCACAGCATCTATTCAAGTTCTAATACTAATATTACCTGACCTGTCTCATTGTACAGATACAATAAACTATTCATGTAATTATATAAACATTTAATTAACAGTTCTAAAGACTAAAATATAACACTTCTCAGATGTCATATGAATTTTTGATTTCTTTTAAATAAAAAAAGAGTTTATTGTCGTTTTGAAAAAGACTTATAAAAAACTACGTATTACGAGATTCTTAAAAATCATTTATAAATTGGAGTTTTGCTGAAAATCCACAAACCGCCCGCTACATGACATATAATACCATATAATTTAAATATTTGTATTCGTGATTATGCTGATTTGTACGTTAATGTGAAAATTAGATTCACGTACTATACACGCATCGCATCTAATTTGATAGTAATCTGCGGTAATTTGTATTATTAGAAAACTTTAATCATTCATGTCGCAGCGAAGATGTTACTAGAATGGTTTTTATTAGTGCTCAGTGCGTGCAATTGCAAATATTTCTGTTTTCTAAACACACCTGTGAAATATTTAAGTCTGGCATTGATTGCGTGAGTCGCTTTTGTTTGTTACTTTGCGTAAAACAAGGTGGGTTATTGCTATATTTTTATCTGAAAAAGTTATAAAGTACTAACTATACAGTATGTCCCAAATTCAGATGCAGTGACATTACTATTCCACTCCTACTGAAACACAGAACAGCAGAATTTCAGACAATATTTCGCAATATAATGTAGCGGATGTTGTGTTAGATTAACATGAAATTAATACGCGCCCAAGTAAATTCTACCTTATCATCAATACAGAACATTTGAGAAAATTTGACTTATTATATTTGTTACAACTTCTGCTTTTTCCCCAGCTAATGGCAAATGACACTCTTCAAGAGTGTCTCTTCTCATTTAAAAGTTTGTACAAAGTTTGTATTTGCATAACGCTACATTGCGTGTTATGATTTGTATGATCGAGGGGAAGTCAAGCATATAAGTCAGTGTTTATCAGAAAAATTGTTTACCTGCCGTGTTTACACCAGTAATTCTCTATTTTCATACTTTCTTTTTTTCATTTGCCAATTAATTTGCTCATTATAAGTAATGTTCGTGTGGTCAAGAAATGGTTAAATGAAATCTGAATTAGAAATGTAATTCAATTGCGGGATCACATGTGTAAACCCGTATTAAATTAGGGAAAGTTAGCAATAATTTTATTTGGTTCAATTATATGGCGTTATTATTGAAAACGCGTTAAATACTGAACATTTCAAAAACAAAAGCATTAATTGGACATGTAAATTATACTGTACTTGACTCTGCCCTATAGTTAGCGTGCAACGTCGCTAATTAATTAGTCCGAGACTGGGGAAGAATAATGTCACATTAGTATTTAGGGGCTTCACAAAGTTGTTATGAAATTAATTTTCCTTGTTATTAAATGATACGGTCTACGGTTATGCAGAATAAAGTTGAAATTAAAATCTAAGCGCGTAAGACAAAATATTTAAATTCCTTTATGATGTTATTTCTCTATTATTACTCGATTATTTGAAAATATGATAATTCCTTTTGACAATTTGATATGCATACATATATATTAAAGTGCTTCAAAGTTACTTCGTTATTCACAAACTAGCTGAGTAAGAGATACTGAACTTGAAAAAACCGTTTGTTTGCTGTTTAATTTAGGTGGAGGTCCATAAAGGTGAATTATCCGAGAATTTATAATATTCACCTAGTGTAGCAACAATTGCACCAACTACATACAATTTTGGTTTGTAGTATTTAGCTAAAATATCTCAGTTTCAGTTTTACATAAAAATTAACGTTAATATGTTAATATGTTAATACGTTAATACGTTAATAACATAAAAAAGTAACTATTAAACAGGAATGATAAGCCTGTTAGTGCATATCTCGACCCGGACAAATGGCCGTCAGGACTCCTTGTCAGGATGTACTGGATCAAGCGATCGGGCAATGTCAATCCGACATAAATATTTACTTTATCATATGAAATTTACATTTCATTTTTCCTTTTTCTTTTTGTCAGTAGTTTAGAAATATGGACACACCTTCATGTACATGTATGTGATTGAATTGAGTCTGCAAATAAAGAAATAATAATAATAATAATTGACTCACGAAGTTATTAAAAAATAATAATATGTCCGTAAATTGTTTTGTGCTTGTGTTGTCAAATAGGACAAATATAGGAGGCGACATATTTCGTCACAAAAATGCCTTTATATCAGTGGTTTGAGAAGATGTTCGAACTAATTTTACTGATTGCCCTGTACTTGGACGTTCTGGTGATTTTAATTTTCATCCCCTACCTTTTGATTCGCTGGTATTATCAATCCCACACCTTGACTTCAATTGAAATCTACTCAAACTGAACCATAATTTGGTTCCGGATTTGGGTATAGAATAGACCAATCTTTAAACAAAGTGGGTCATGCTGGCTTATGCCATTAAGAAAATGTTAACAATTTATATATTTTAACACATTTGTCTGTAGTAAATATATTTTTTTGTTAGTATATAAAGCCGTATATAGAAACATCCCTCATAGTTTGACACAAAATGTACGTGTTTGTTAAATTAGTATATAATACACTGAAGCATTTATAAATATTATTGGTTCGTTATTGAATAATACTTACAAAGTAAAAATGCTAATGATAAACTATGTATCCTAATGATTTAATTTTCCAGGGGTTTTAGTTTTGTGCAATTTATGATGCACCATTACAAAATGGCAATTTCCTTAAGTGAGTATGGTAAATTGTAATAAATAAGACAAATCATGTAGCAATTAATTTTGGTTTTTCGATGTAACTCTTGGAATAATATGTAATAAACTTATTGCGTATCAACCAAATTCTTCCAGACCGCTAATCACTGATAATAATGTAATCTACAATGAAACTATAAAAATTACAATTTGGAATCATTTTATCTCTGGTGATATCCGGTGATAATTTGAATAAGTACATTTTCGTACTCTGCTTGGCATTTGCATACCGTACATACCGAAAACTACAGCACGACATTAGCGGGTTTTAACTTAACAAGAAGATACGAAATCAATTATCAAACTTTCAACATTCCTCTCTAATAGAAAACGTTGTACCACGTACCACGTAGTAAGTGTTTTAATTAAATTACAGAAACAAGTACAATTACACTTCAATTATTTTGCACTGAACATTTTTATACTCTAAATTTTCAGAACCCCACAAAATAAATATGCAAGCTCTAACATTTTGGATCTATACATTAGCAGTCGTCTTCCTTGTTGTGTTTCAAACTGTCAACAAACAGAGTTACAAACTGTGTTTAACTGTGTTTCTGGCCACAGTTAAACAAGTAAAGTTTAATGAAGAAAAATTCACATAATTGGAAAAAATTAAAAGAATTTCAGTGCTAAAAGTATTTCGATATTATAATCATAATCATTATACTTCAAATTGAAGTCTTCAATAACGTACAACGTACAAGGCTATTATGAGAAACATATTATCTCATTTAGTTTTGGAACTTTACTGGACAGAATTAATCGCACGGGTCTGCTAACATAAACATGCAAACTGAGTATTGATATTTTTCAAATAATAAAAGGTGGAACATTGAAACAGGATTCGTGTTTTATATAAATTGAATAATTATTTTACAAAAAAATACATAGTTAGAACAATACCGCTTGTAGCAGCGGTACGAGGCTGGCGTTCTTCATGCACCACGGAGCAGCAGAAAGTCTGTACGCTTTGGTAGCTGAAGCTCAAGCTTACAAAAACAGGTTCTCAAGACAAGCTTTAACCCATGCATTCAATAATTTTCTACATTACATGCTTAGAGCATTGACCAATTTTTGCTTTCTTTTCTCGACGTCAAGCCATAGCATCATTGCTTCAATTGTTGCGTTCTTTCGAATTTAGCAAGTATTTATGTAACCTTATAGACATGCAGTAGGCACAGACAGCAGGATCAACCTGTTTCATCTTCTGCTCCGCACAGGATCTGTGCATTTGTATTTCTACAGCTGGTGTAATAATAATCACATCTCTACACATAAAAAGTCAAAACATATTGAGCTGTTATGAGCATCATTTAGTTGAATTGCATTTAAATTTTATCAAATAAAAATGACAGAATTAGGCGAATCAGTTGTCCATGTTGGACAGTTTAAAAGTACACTCAGATTTAGAACCTCCACCGTCATAGTGTCATTGATTGAGCTGATTCTCAGTTGTTTATCAATTGTTCGAGTTTTCCTAATTTACCTGCATATCGGAAACAGTCCGCACGCTATTCACAATAAATTGGTGTTAATAATATTACTGTTGTTTGTGGCGTGGTTGGTGCTTTTCTGGTGGTACGCGTCACTTCGTCTTTACTACTCTACGAAACGGGTAACTAAATCAATTTTTTATTATATTATTTTTGTAGTCAATTTAAATTAAAATTTGCATTAATTTGGTTCTACAGAATCGACCAATTACAATCGCAATATTGGACTTAACATTGTGGCGAAGATGTGGAATCCTGCTTTTAGTTATTTTCGCCATCATTGTGTTATCAAAGTTATCAGATGAGGTTAGACGTGAAGATGAGTATTACTGGTATGAGGTGTCTCTGATAATTCGTGTCATATTTCTGCTGCTAGTTTACAATTACCAGAAGGAACTCCAATCAGCTTTAGACTCGAACATCAACCCAGCTCCGATTCCACAAATGACAATGCCCTCTTATCAGAACTTGGCTGCGGAACAGCAACAACAGCAGCCATCAGCACCAGTCGCAACTGCGGTCAACCCGGATTACCCTACGAAATAAAATGGGCTTTATTTTGCTGTGACAATTAAAAATATAACCGCACTATAAAATATGTTGTGATTTCAATTACATAGTAGTGGTTAAACCACTGTGGTTTAGTTTTGCACTTTTGTGATATTAAATTTTGCACGTTTATAATTAAGCAGTAGTAACTAGTATGTAACATAGCAGAATTTTTCAGATATAAATTATGCGTCTTCGTTTAGTATGATCATGATCGTCGTAAGATGTTTGATACTTAAATCTATAATTTAAAAAAAAGTTCAAGTATTATTACAAAACATTCAACCTATGAACAGTTAATTGATACCAATACATTTGCGGCGAGCACTGAAGCTATCAGAAACAACATTCACCACCTGTTGATAACAGGTGGTGAATGTTGTCCGAAGTTGATACCGAACTGTACTGCGTTGGCTGGAGTCACTTGAGTGGAGTTGGAAGAATTTGTTCAAATTCTACAGTACAGCCTGCTTGTTTGGAAAAATTTTCCATCGCTGATGCCAAGTTGAATCCATGCTGACTTAAAAAATAATGTTAATCTGTATATCAAAGCTACAATTCAATTAAATTTTTCATTCTATGAAACCGAGTATGAGATTTGAGTGACAATTTTACAACTGAAAATGCAGTGAATAAATCTACAAATATATTTATAAATAGTCTCTAAACGAATTTAAAATTAAGTTTATACATAATATCAATTAAATCAACATTAATCGACAGGTAACAAAAATTGAGCACATAACAGGCAAAATAAAGTGGTCAATTACCTTGTTATGTTATGCAAAAGTTGAAACTAACTTTTAGCAGTGAATTTTGAAAAATAATGTTCATTTTATTTTTAAATCATTATATTGGTACAACGAAGAAATGGTACAAGTCATCATTACTCAGCAATATCGAAAACAATTATTAAATTACTGCTCACTCACTCAATCCTACCACAATGTAAAGAGTAAAATTGGGTTAAAATAATAGTTTTTAATACTACAGTAAAAAATTCATGTAAAATGAAATTAATTCAATATGACTATACTCCACTACATGGCAAAACAATTAAATTTTCATTGGTCTACTGTCACTATATGAAAAATATCAAAATGGGTTTCGTATTAGACAGGGAAGAAAGTCATGATTTTCAATGACCGTATCCTTTTTAAAGACAATTTTAGTTTAATTGTCTTAAATTGCCATTACCATTAATAAACCAAATTGCACCTGTAGATTTTTACCATTATTTATATATAATAAAATCAATATAATACATATCGAAATTACCATGTCTATAATCATGCAACAATCATTTCAAGAGTACAAAATGTCAAATCACACTCAAAAATGTGTCTAAATCTTAACCAAATTATGACTTTCATTTTACGGAACCAATATAGTGTAACAAGAGTGTATTTCCTATGGCAATAAATAATTATTACAAGTGCAAGTGTAATCCAGGAAGACACCAATCGAAATTTATAATTTATAAATAATTGAGTTTTTGATTTTTGTGGAAATCAATATCAGTTAAAATACAGAGGTCAACCTGTTCACATGAAACTCACATCACACCTGCCGTGACCTTCAAAGTTTAGCTTTGCTACTGGGCTGCATATTTGCATCGTGCTTTTGAGCTTAATACTGACCAATTCACCAGCCATCCACTCCACTCGAAAGGGAAATTAAACATACAAAGTTACACATTTATGACAAGACACCGTTTGTTTGTGTATGATAAGCACACCAAGGTAGATAATCGAAATATCAGAACTAAGTTTGAAAGGTGGATAAAATCACAGGTTCATGACCATGAGGTAAATACATAAAAGATATTTATTCATTGCATCAAAAGCGCCAGGTGTCCATGCACAACCTGGAGAGGCTTAATTAGAGAAATTTATTTCCGCAGCATTTATTTGTAAGAAGTTGATACACGCTAATTTGTTTAGTAAAATGGTTTCATATACGGGAGGATTGTTAGCCATAATTTCCACAGCCCTTGTCATTCGCGGACTTTCTCAGAGCACAAAAGACAGTACCATAATCGAAATACCGCAGGGTCTTCTGAAAGGGAAGGAACTTTTGTCTAGAGATGGCAAGCCATTTTATGGTTTCATGGGCATTCCTTATGCCCAGCAACCCGAGAGATTTGAGGTATTTGGTTCATAAAATAAAAGTAAAATACACCGATTGTTTTTCAAATTGAAAATACTTTTGTGTCTGTTTTCAATCTTAAGCCGGCTAAGTTACCGCCACCAACATGGAATGGATCTCTGGACGCCACAAACTACAAGCCTAAGTGTTTACAGTTAAACTTCACGGGGGAGGTACAGGGCGAGGAAAAATGCTTGTGGATCAACGTTTTCACTCCAAATGTACGTAGTTTAGAATTGCATTAATAATTTGGCTGTGAACTGTAAACAAAAAATTCTTTTAGTAGATTTATGTACTAATTCTGTTTTTATTAGCCGAGTGGAAACATGAGTGTCTTAGCATTCATTCACGGAGGAGGATTTCAATTTGGTCTGGCTTACGAGAACGGTCCGGAATTCATAATGGATCATGATGTTGTATTTGTCACTTTTAGTTATCGGTTAGCAGCATTAGGTAAAAATGTTTTTCGGTTCCTTTGCCAAATATTTAATTGTAATAACGCAAACTTCATCAATTATATTTTTATTGTCTTTTTGTGTTTTTTGAAGGATTTCTTAGCACAGAAGACGACATTTTACCCGGAAATTTAGGCCTGAAGGACCAAAATTTAGCACTTCGTTGGATTCAGGAAAATATTAAATTTTTTGGAGGTGACGCGAATCGCGTTACCTTATTTGGAGAAAGTGCTGGTTTGTGTTCTATTATTTAAACAAAAAACAAAAAAAAGTTAGAATTACTAAGGCAATTTTGCAGTTTTCCTTTTTGATTAATTAGGTGCTGCATCCGTATCACTTCACATAGTTTCGCCTATGAGCTTAGGTACGTTGATCTATTCGTTACAAGAAATGACACATTACTAGCCTGATTATTTCTATAGAATATATTTGTAAAACTGATTTAATGCTCACCTGCGATACGTTAACCTTCTCAATAGGATTATTCAGTCATGCTATATGCCAAAGCGGATCATCCCTAGATCGCTGGCCAGTGGTGGAACATCCAAAGAGAACAGCAATAAAACTGGCTACCAACTTGAACTGTTCTGTCTCTACCAGCGAGGAAATTGTGAGATGCCTGAAAACTAAATCTGCTAAAGAAATTGTTGGAGCTCAACTACGTGTAATTTATATCTATTGTTTCAACAACACTTTACATTATTAAATAGGGAAGAATAGAAGCTAACAGTAACTACATTTATAAAATTATTTAGACCTCAATATTGGAGTCGATGATTACATTCGGGCCGGTTATTGAAACAAGCCCTTCCAGAAATAGCAATGCGTTCATCACTGAATCTCCAAGAAAAACTTACGACGAAGGAAAATTTGCAAAAGTGCCACTCATTGTAACCGTAAATGACATCGAAGGTCTTCTTGTAAATGCACTGGGTAATCTCGCTAATGCCATATTAAAATATTAAATTTTTAGATGGCATTTAAATATTTTTAATTGCATTTGTGGTTTTGAAGGAATTTTATTAAACCCTGTTGCATTGGAAGCTTTCAACAACAATTGGCATAATGCAGCCAGCGTTGCATTTGTGATTGACAGCGAATCATATTCCGAAGAAGCGAGGATGTGGGCTACAAAGAAGCTACGTGAATTTTATTTCGGCACAAAACCGATTGGAAAGGAGACATTATTTAACTTAACTGATATATACACTGACAGTACATTCCTGCACAGATCCAGAAAAGCGGCAATGTTGCACTCTAAATATGCACCTGTTTATGTAAGCATTTTAGCTTTCAAGGGTATATGGTCACAGGCATTAGCCATGGGATTCAATGAAATCATTGGTGAGCAGATTGGCAGTTAAAAAAATTAAAGTAACCAGACTCAAAATATCAATTACAATTTAATAATAATATTTATATTTAAAATATAGGCATGACACACGCCGATGACCTCAGTTACTTCTTCACTGACTACAGATATCCTCCATTTCCAAGGGGTTCAGAAAGCGAAGCATTTTCTAAACTTTTGGTGCAGCAGTGGGTGAATTTTGCAAACACGGGGTAAAATGAAACAATTACAAATCTTTGATTTTCCATGTGTTAATGTTGCATGTATTTCTATATGTACGTACATTTATAAATTTAACAGTGACCCTAATTATGAGGTTAATGGGAAAAAATGGAGTCCTTTAATGGAAGCAGAAATCATCTCAAACAAATTAAAATGGCTCTACCAAAAGAATCAACCCGAAATACTGGAGGAGCCCCTCCAACAAAGAATGCAGCTTTGGGACGAAATTGACGCAGTTTTAGAATCTGGTCGTATTCCAAATTCTGAAACGAAAACTGAACTGTAATTAATTTGGCTATGCTATAAAAACAAAGCATGAAAGAAAGTAAAGTATACAGTGCGTATAACTTGAATAAATCATGATTGCTTCAATCTATCAATAATTCTCGTTTGGTTAAAATGTAGTTTCATTTGTACCAAAACTAAGCAAACATTAGTATCATTATGTTACATCAACGTATTTCTTACAAAATATCCTTAACCCAATGCCTGCTTTTATGTTTAGGTAGGTTTTACGTTTTTCTCCCATGCAATGTGCAGCCAGTTAAATGTTGTATTTATAATGACATATTTTTAATGGCATAAATTATAAAGTGCAGTTATTTAATTGAACAGACTAGTATAATTAATGCTCAGGTAATTTCTTTCTTTGGGATAATGCCAGTTTCCAAAACGGTATCAATTTCATCCCAGAGCTGCATTCTTGCTCTCAGGGGCTCCTCCAAAAACTCTGGTTGATTCTTCTGATACAGCCATTGTAAATTGTTTGAGATGATCTCCGCTTCCGTTAGTGGATTCCATTGTCTCTCATTAACCGCATAATGTGGGTCCCTGTTGAATTCAAATGTATATGGTAACACGAAAAGGAATCCGATACAATAAATCCATTTTTTTGTAATTGTTTCATTTTACCCCGTGTTTGCAAAGTTTACCCATTGCTCCACCAGAAGCTTAGAAAATGCTTCGCTCTCCGATCCCTTTGGAAATGGAGGATACTTAAAGTCAGTGAAGAGATAACTGAGGTCATCGGCGTGTGTCATTCCTAAGATGGAATACATTTTTTATTGATTTTGCAGATCAGTTTCCAAAATACTTCTTTTCAAAAGTTAGTTTGCTCACCAATGATTTCATTAAATCCCCAAGCAAATGTGTAAGACCAAATACCCTTGAAAGCCAACATGCTTATAAATACCAGTGCATGTTTTGAATGTAGCATAGCCGTTTTTCTAGATTTTTGTAGGAATGTACTATCGCTGTATAAATCCGTTAAATTTAATAAAGTCTCCTTTCCAATGGGTTTCGAACCAAAATAAAACTCGCGTAGCTTTTTTGTAGCCCAGAGCTTTGCTTCTTCTGAATACGATTCGCTGTCGATTAAAAACGCAGTACTGGCTGAGTTATGCCAATCGTTGTTTAGAGCTTCCACAGCAGTCGGTTTTGATAAAATTTCTTAGAAGCAAAAACAAAAGTTAAAAAAACAAACAATTTTATATTTAATTTTAAACATTTCAAATGATGACCTGGACAATTTACCCAATGCATTGATAAGAAGTCCTTCGACGTCATTTAAAGTTACAATGAGTGGTACTTTTGCAAATCTTCCTTGTTCGTAAATCTTTGTTGGAGATTCAGTAAGAAAAGCGTGGCTGCTGTTTGTTTCAATAACGGGTCCGTAGGTAGTCGCTGCGTCAAATACCGAGGTCTAAATAATTTCATAATGCTTTTCACTTCAGACTGTACAAATTCAAAATCGTATAAAACCGATAGTTAGCAAATTACACGCAGTTGAACTTGAACAATTTATTCCGCAGATTTTGTTTTCAGACATCTCACAATTTCCTCGCTGGAAGAGACAGAACAGTTCAAGTGTGTAGCCAATTTTATTGCTCTTCTCTTTGGATGTTCCACCACTGCCCAACGAGCAATAGAAGAGCCACTTTGACAGATAGCATGGCGGAATAATCCTTTTTATTCAGGAAAAAATGTTTGATATTAAAACTGAATCTATTTTGTTGTTCGTTAATTTTAACGCGTTAATAAATCAAATCTAATCAAATCAATATTAGAACGTACCTGCACTTAAAGGTGAAACTATGTGGAATGACACGGAAATCCTCCAAAATATGAAACCATTTTATTAAACCAGTTGGAATATGAATATCCAACTTTATTTCAAAATAGCTCTATTTAACTTTCAGTTCTTTAATTTTGCTGGTCCAGTTTGTAGACCAAAGGATCGGATGGTGACTTTATAAATGAACATAATATTGGTTTCATTATTATATCATGAGCTGGTGGATTTGAAGATTTTTTTGTATGACTTCCTATAAAAATGTTGACAATTAAAATTTGTCATATTCTTGTCAACTTTGAATGCTTTGTTATAAATGATGACAAAAATGCCACTTGACATAGAGAATGATATGAACATTTGCTGTGAACTTCAAGTTGGTTATCGAAGCTTAATTTTCAAGGTTACTACAGATGTAGGATTTAATTGAATATTTTAAGTGGACATTTCTTAGGTGTGTAAACTCGACAATTTATTTTTGGAAGTCTATCGATAACTATTTTTGTTACATTACAAAGTCTGATGTCTGCAACATAGTTCGTTTGAGTTTACATGATTATCATGATCACGGCATTTTCATGATTTCCAGCATCAGGATAGGTCAAACAAAAGTTTTAATATTACATATGTGCATAAAATTTTATTACATAACTCGATTCTACGCAACGATAGTTATCAACAAGTGGACAAAATTGATACTGTTAGATAAACTATTTACCGAGACCGCATTTGTATCAATTAACTGATAAAAGGCTTATGCTTTGTAATATTACTTGATTTAGATTTATAAATTTAATGAAAACATCCAACATCATAGAACCGTTGAATTACTCGTAGGTACATTACTAATTCATACATGAAATGAAATTTTAAAACTCCACTTAAGTAAACCAAATTATGTACTTCTTTAATGTATTTACCATATAATGCATGAAAATGGTTAATTCTATAATTCTATTCTAGTTCTGCTTACTTGCCAAATCCGTCTCATAAATAAATATGTTTCATCGTGTTGGCATAGGCATAATCGATAATCGATTTGTCATAATTCGGCATTTAGAGTTTAGACAATTAAAACTAAACATAATCGTGTGTCTTCTTCTCCTTGCTAGTGGGTTGCAATAGCAGTTACAATTGCACAGTATACCGAGGATTCTACGCAGTGATTTTGTTTTGTTACTTCAATTCAACAAGACCTAAAGAGCAAAGCAAGAGTTTGAAGTGGCTTGGCTGGTAAATAAATGCAGCACCGAGGAAAGCTCTTTGTTCTTTGTTCGGTGGATGAGCAAGCAAGCATTAGTGTCTTAGTGTGAGGTTTTGGATTTGGAAACCTCAAGTTTGAAATGATATAGGCATATTATGTGACATAATTTATGTCCATCATAGTAAAACTACGATCGCATCGTACAGTCACTTCACAACCTGTATAATAGGTGTTATTATAGACATATAGTACATGAAAGCAAAATATTTGAAGGGGAACTGCGTTTCTCTGCTGGAGATGATGCGCAGAATTTTCTCATTCAGTTACTCAGTCATACAGTGGTTGTGTTGTATCATACAACTTGTATGTACCTACTCTTATGTATGTGTTGTCTGTTGTCTCCTGATCTCAGTCACAATGTACAATGTAAACAATCCATAGCCAGCAAACAAGAGAATTTTAGTATCACATCACAACAAGTAAACAAAGGCCAGGAAGAAAAATGTTATTTTTACAACTTAATTTGTCTCATATTTAACGGTTTAATATTGAGTGCCACAAAAGCATTTAATAGGTAGCTATTTTTAGTACATTATAATAACTCAATTTGTTCAGGTTATCAAAAAACAGCAAGAAAAATGAAGACTCGAAATAGCAGTGGGGGAGTGAAAAGTTTTTTCAAGTGTTTAAATTGTTCGGTGGTGATTGCAACGCCAGAGATTTTTAAGCAGCACACCAGGACCAGGCATCAACAAGCGACAACGACGAAAAAGGAAAATTTGAAAAATGCAGTAACGACAGTGATACAGGGCGGAGGAAACCCAGCTGTAACCATGTCCAACAAATCAGTGGTTACCGTTACGCCAAGGTACGTTTACTCGGTTCAAATCATTAATAATTAATAAACTATTAAAGTAAATATCTCAAATCTTTAGTTATTAATATCAAACACATTTTAACTGTCATTTATTTTAATTGTTTACAATCTAGAGCGACAATGGCAAAACTAAGAAATTCCAGCGGACTGAACAGCGAAGCTGAAAAAGGAAAAGTGACGAAATGTTTTGAAGAGATTCCTGTCAAAGGGAGGACAAGCTCCAGGCAGCAGCAGCAGCCCGGCAGAAGACAAACGGTTGCAATTAAGCGGAGCAGTTTTAACGGTAATTAGAGATTACACTAATTAAATGATCAAGTTCCAATTGATCATGATCATGCTTTAACTAATTGTTGCATCATCTTCATCTTCACCATCATCTTCATTCACAGAGATACTCATAATCAGACCAGAGCCAGGCAAACGAGAGGTCTACTACAGGACAGAGGCTGAGGAGGAGTCGTTTAAAAAGTCCAAGTCAAAATGCGATTTCCGAGAGTGGCACGTCTCCAAGTTGGAATCTTTGCCGTTAAAAAACTCATCAAAAAGAGAATCCGAAGAGAAACTGGAAAGTGGAACCATGATGGTTCTGAAAATGCCTTCGGAATATCCCTGGATTTTCAACGTGGACGGTTACACCGACGACATGCACTCGATCCTGGACATTCTCAGTGGCGACAAAATGACGGGGATGGTCCTGGACGCTCACATTTCGCTGCAGGTGAACAACCACAAGGAAAATGGTCATGGTCACATAAACTTCCATTGCGTGTCGGTAGAGACGTGTCCAATGTTTGACGGGAAAGACGCCTCTTCTGACATCATGTTTTCACCGGAAGCAAAATACTTCAGGAAGTTTCGTGTGACGAACGATAATTCTGTATAGTAGTTTGTAC
>VYYJ01002466.1:0-21427 GCA_021029165.1 Cyphoderus albinus | reverse complement strand
GAGGAGGTTTGAGGATAGTACATGCAATATGGATAACGCAGGTACTGCATGAGAACTGCTTCTCGCTGGAGATGCTTTATATAAGCTTTAGTAGTCACTCTGCATAAGACTGCTTGCCATTTAGAGTAAAAGAGCAAAACCTGGTGCAAACTTTGACCTGATAAGGGCAAGGGCAGGTATAGAATTTTTAGTCGGGGCTAAAATATGTCTCGTCGCGTCGATAATTGATTTGCTATAATTTATTATAATGCCGATTTTGTGCACTCTGTTGATTAAAGTAAAAACATTCTCCGTGTGTTTCCTTGTCAGTGAATGCGAGGTGGAGCACTTGAGAAAGGAAAGTGTATCAACAAAAAGGTGGAAAGCATCACCATCAACGTAATATCATCCTTAAATTATATGATCATAATGGGTAGTGTAGAAAAAGGCAGGAAAGAGCTTAAAAAGCCAATGGAAGGAAACTCAGCGAAGTGTGAACAAGAGCCGTACACCCATTTCTTGGTGTCTTTTTAAAGCGGGCACTCCGGGGAGTTTCTTCCTAATAATAAATGTTAATCTGATCACGTTTTCATGAAGATGATAATAATTTTTTTCCATACGGTGTGTAAACCTGTGTTCAACTAAAATAGTTTTAAAGGAAAGCACGCATGCCTATTTCTATCTCCATTGTTACTTTTCTATGCTTCTTCACGCTGATCACTCGACTGAAAAGCTCTTCTTTAAGCTTTACACAGCGAGTGCAATTTTATAATGAAAGCATCGCATAAAACATTGAGATGAATAAGGAAGCACACGAAAGTCGTTATACATGCTTGGTGCTAGTGCTAACGGAAACCTGATTTCAAGTTGCTATTCCCTAACCGTATCAAAAATAACTTGAGACCTAAACTAACTTTGTAAGGCATTTTACAGTTGCCTATAATTTTCAGTTTTCAACGCATCTTGTTTTTAAAACAACGTAGCAATATTTTTCTTCCTAGATTATTCTCTGGAACGTACCAACCAATTACGTAATGTACATAAGTACTTCTGTTTTGTGCATGAACTAAAAAAAGGTAGTGGATTGTTGAATATCATTTGCGAGAGACTAAAACGAGAGTTCAGATAAAGAATCTAGAATCTTATTACTGATGCCTTAGATTAGAAAAGGAATTTTCTCATAGGTCTGCTTTTCTATCCCAATGTTTGCTACAGGTATAGGTTTGCTATCACTTCCACCAACTCATTTTACACAAGGCGAATAGAGATAGCGTTGTAGCCTAAGTAGACTAAAAATGGTAGTGAATGAAAATGGATGAAGGACATTTAGCAACTAACTAAATAAACGAATGAGACAAGCAAAGATTGTGAAGAGGCCTTAATTTCTGTAGAATAATAACCGGTGCGCGCATACAACCCAATGAAGGAAACATGTCAGGTTGCAATTTTTGATGTAATGTATAGATTTATCCGGACAGTGGTAATAATCCCTTTAAACTTTCTTTGCTTATACTCTCCAGTGGTATTTTCCCGCTAATAGTGGTGAAACAAAATGCACGTTTCCTTCTCGATTCCTTCATTTAAACTCAAAGTCACGTCGCCCGAAATGGGTAAAATGTGATATCGCCTTTTACGTACGCTTATCCGTCCATCCAGTAGTTCTCAGTTCTCTACAGGAAATGAGTAAAATAATATTGCATCGCTGGTCAGTGGTAACGGTAACAGTGGATATCACCATATCGTGTTATGTGAATTGGAAAAGTAAATACAGATATAGCTTATTATTACAGATACAGATATAAGAAAACTCATGTAAAAGTGTAACTACTTTTATTCCGTTTGTGGTACATACTTGGTCAATTTAATAATGGAAACTTCTCCAGTCTTTCTGTGGCGATTGGATTTGACCGCAACCACACAAATTGTTGAAAGGTATTTGTTACTAATCTCCACTGATTTTGTTTTAAAAACCTTGACGTAACCACTTGGTGTTTGAAGACAAATAATCCTAACCCAAGTTAGTGCAGTGACAAAAAAAAAGAATATTGTCCCAGTCCTGAATTTTGTACAGGTTGTTATTGTTTGGGACATTGAAATTTTCATACAATTACGTATAGTTTTAAGCCAGTGCTTTGATAGTACATTTTGTTTTATATTATTGTATTTAACCTTCCCAAGTTGGATTCGATGTACAAAAATAATAAGGGGTATAATAATTTTCATAAGTCACAAGTGGTTGGCTTGTGTCATTTTAGGTGGAAACATAAAAGTCAGTGTTAACAGTGCAATAAAATGGCAAGGAAAGAGCAATAATTGCGCAAAACTGTAGTAATTACAAAATTATTTCTATTGATTGAGGGACAACATAAAACTATAATTTTATTACTTTACTAGTTGAGCCGCAACTCATATTTGTATAAACAGGGTGACAAATTACTAAAATTTGGAAGTAACTTAAACACAAGACGAGTGACAAATGAATGCTTTGCGCGAATATTAATATTCGGCTTGATTATTCCAGCGGTGTATCATTAATATGATTAGGTGGCCCGCTTACTTGCTTAGAAAAATGTAACGAGATGCGTTGGAAACAACGAGGGTCAACTGGTACATTTCCAGAAAATTTCATTTAAAATTACGAATTTAAATCGAATAGCCGGGTTGACCTTTGGGTTATCAAGAGTAACATTTACTTTTTACACGCGTTTTCCTTTGGAAATTAAATTTCGCCTGATAGTTGCACCGAAAGTCACCTCTCTTTGAGAACTTTTTTATATTTCCAACGTTTTTTTTGCTTAGATTTATTCCTGTTGTTATAATAAATCAATTTGGCCAAATTTGGTTGGACATTATATTATTTTTAGAAAACGTAGCATCTATGATATATCGTTTATCGAATTGACTTTTATACGTACAATCTAACATGAACCCAACGAAAATGTAGGAAATGCGGAAAATGTAGCCTAAATAAAACTATCACAAAATATTAATGAAATCGAGTAAGTGTAGTTCACTTTGCAATCAAAGAAAGCAGATAGGATCAAATGTACAAATATCTACATAACAGTTATAAAACTGTAACTCTATTCCTTTCTGGCAAACGTAATGCCGTTGAGTAGGTTTGTCTCGAAAGTAAACGATCAGGGTTATAATATTAATATATTGTTGATGCTACAAACGTGGAAGAATAATTTACTCAAACCTTTATCATCATTGCATTCCCTAATTAAATCGTACGGAGTTAATCGCTGAGCTTGATTCTGGGTAAAAGGAACTTTTTCATAATAAATAAATGAAACGAAATTGCTACTTCATCCCTAGTCCCTAACATTACAAAAATCATAATAAGATATGTAATATGTGGCCTATGCGGTTAGTCCGGCCAGATTTATTTAGACTACGTAGTCTTAATAAAAAAAGTCGTACCAGAGCTCTGTTAAGAATTATGGCAAAAGTACGGCAAAGAAATTTGTACAATGTTCATTTAATGTGGGAAATTTCTTTACGAATTAGAATGAGTAGATGAAAAATGAAACATGTCCAATTGTATCTTCTTGAATAATTATACAGTAACTGCGGCTTATACTCCTCCGAACAAACGTTTAATTTATTCTTATCGTATCAATGTTAAGCCAACCTCCGTCGGGGTTCAAACCGCTACTAATATTACCATTCTGTACTTTTTACCTGGTAAATTATTATGTGCCTCTTCGTAACTGATCTGCACCAAGCTAAAATCAAGCAGGGATGTATTTGTTTCTTTTTGTCCCTCAAATTTATTTACATATTCATCTGAAATAAGTAAATTAATAAATAACGTGTGGAATGTGAATAATATTAGGATTACAGTAATAAGAACCCATGTTTTGATATGACAGGAGCTTTCATGAGTTCTGCTTTTATGATTTTTATTCGTTCGCTTTTAAATAATTTGGGCGTAATAGTAGTTTGTAGTCAGGCGTAACTCATTTACGTTCTTTTATACGAGTTAGATTTGTATAAAAATTATTTTCACCTATTTCCCCAGGGTGCCTTTGTGTTGCATAATCTGTATGACTTCATATATATGCCTCTAATTGAGCACTGAGCCACAAACACCAAAGTGCACTTTTCATAGGAACTTATATACTTATTCTAATTTGCGTTTTTCTAACTTTGTAGTGTGGGGTAGCAGAGAATAGGATATGACAGCAAATATGGTTTTTGTTCCCACAGTGGAGAAACATTTGCGCAAGCAATTTTCACTAAGTATTTCTCGTCTTACGAGTTTTTACCACTCTTCTCTAACCTACTTACCTGTTCTGAAAATCTCGTGTTGCAACCTTCGCTTACCTCTTTTTACGTTAAAACGAAAACAAGCTAAAACTGTAACAAAGTGCGAAAAACTCAGAAGGTTCACATGAAATTGTATTTATTCTCATTTTATCCTAAAATACCATAGTTTATCATTGGAGACTTGCTTGACCTCATTTTTGTATGCATTGCTGCTTTATGTATTTAGATTTCTTCTATTATGTAAAAAGCATTAACTCAAAATAACCACAAACCAATTTAATTTTATTATCAATGTCTAAGATCAAAACACTTTTTGTATTTGATCAATGTAGTTTGCAATATGTCTGAAAGTTCCCCATTGTATCTGGATACTTAATCAGTTATATAACTTATCAATGATAACGATAAATTCTTGTCTGTTAATAATCAACTTCAATTACAAGCACCGCAACTTTTATATTTTGTATATCTATATTCTATACTTTAAGAACATGGAATTGTATAAAGCGATTATATCCGCTGACTGAAATGCATTCCAGGAGTGAAAGGAGATTTGCCTCAAAATGTCACAGAAACGTATTTGCACGGTTTTATAAAACTTATGAGAAGCGTATTGCGTTATTGCTATTTCTTAATCATATTATTGCTACTGAATTCGAATTATTCAAATTATTATATTTTATCTCTGTCTTTTTTTTGGCAATTTTGTTTACTCAAAAAATTTCTGAAAATCTGAAAGCAGTAGAAAGTGGATGCTTTTACTTTGGTTTCTTGTTCAGTGTGCAGTGGCAATAAGGGTTTGGAAGTACGAAATATAAACTAAGCTGGATTTTAGTGTCAGCTTGGAAAGAAAAAAAGGAAATTCAACGATATACTGAGATATAGTGAAGACAATCTTACGCTTGGTTAGAAACTAGTGTGAATAAGCTATGCATTGTTTGTTTTTAGCAATTCACCTAGGGAATAATTATTTTGATAGACATGCAGCATAAAAGACTGACATTTAATAAATTTGAGGAAGCGCTTTCCTACTAGTAATATGCAAATGCATTTCTTTCCCAAAAACTATCTACCATGATTTTCTTCTGGTCCCACTCCACGGGGAGTAAAAGAGTAAAAATTTATTCTGCTATTTCTTCTGATATGATATACCTCGTAAAGCTGAATATTTAAGTTTTTAAACTCATACACAGGATATGAAATCTGCTTTTACTTATTTTCCAATCTACACAGCGTTTACTTTATTATAATGCTTTTTGTTAGAGTGAAAAAGAAATTTATAATAACTAATACATTACTTGCCGTTAATATGTATGTGAGGTTGAGAAGGGACATCAACGTCAGCAATAATTGCTAATAATACCCAAATACCACGATAAATAACGAGGAATTGTATAGCGTACGATGCCGTTCACGACGTTCACACATCAAAAGTCACAAATCATGTAGATTCATTTTTGGTTTACAAATTAGGTTTTGTATAAATACTATAATATCTAGTTAATACCTGAATTGAATAGTTTTTAGTTGTTTATTAGAATTTTTCATTAACTCTGGCCCAGTTTCTGAACATTTGCAATTAGAATTGTAATGCGGTTTTGTTTTCCTATTTGGTGTTTCCGGCTGGCTGCAATTATTAGCTTTAAAAAGCATTAGATGCTAAACTAAATAAATGTTAAATAAACATTGCTTCTGATTTCTGTATTTGACATGAAAAGATATGATAGAATTGGAAGTGACAAAGATAATAGAAGAAAAGCTACAACAATACCTTGTTGTTTCGCGAATCAACTGTTGAACATTGTTAAAAATAAATACATGTGTTATGGTCAATGAAACGTACACTACACTTACATAGACACACAAGGAACATATTTGTAATGTAAAGCATGGTAAGATGAACTTCTACAGAATTATAAACCTTTCGATGAGAGGGCTCTGCTGGAGGACAATCTTTTTATGTTAATCAAAATTCATGATGGGATGCACTTAACGCTTTTTTGCAATGTCGTCCGAGGCAGGAAGTTAACAAACTGAATCAAAATGCTTGAGTAAAATACTAATGCCCAGATGGTCGGATGTACTAGATCTCTGCTCTTTGGCATTTTGGTTCCAAATCCGTTGCCATTATTTAGTAACAAAGAATGCTTCCACTACTCGCCTTTTTTCCTCATGTGAATGTTCTTCATTTTTACATTTAGGAAGGAGTGAGTTGAGAGGACAATGAAGTTTTTCTACATCCATTTTGCACACTTCAATTATCAGAATGTCAGAAGAGGTTGAAAATCCTCCAAGGAAATTTCAAGTCTCGGCTATTTCATTTAAGTACAAACAGAATCTTCTTTGTTACAGTCTCCTCTCGCCGCTACCGACATCAAAATATCTTTCCGGCTGTTTGGAGAAAATGAAGAAAAAACGAAAGCGAAAAGTAAATTGCGACGGTCGAAGAGACAAGCACAGTTATATGCGTAGCGTCGTCCGCAAATTCATTCACACGCAGAGGCTCCCTATTCACATTTTCAGATAATGCTCTTTCTACATTAACTATTTCCGCTGCTTCAAGTTTTTCTCTTTATTTTGACGCTGTGTACGTGCGTGCACATACATTACGGAAGTACATTTTACCGATGATAACGGTGATGATAGTGTGGATGATGACGATCATTTCTTTTTTTCACTTGCTTGTTACAAAAACATAATACCACTTGAAGAAGTTCATAGACATTTTAGGCCCGACCATTTTACTACAGGTTGCAGACTGCTAATGTGCTAGCAAGTAGTAACAGAAATGCCATGAATGCTAAAAATGACAATGGCCGTGCTTGGTGGCATGCTGGCATGGCGTCTGAAGAAGAAATTGAGGAGAAAGTAAAAACAATGCATGAAGCGCAGATATTTTTTCTTTATCTTTTCTTTTAACAGATGCTCTGGTTTTTCTCTTTTGATCTTCAAACTAAGATAGGCATCATGAGTTTGTTAGAGGTAGTCGTATTAGTCGGTGCATGCCTTGCATGACTTTGCAATAGACATGCTATGTGTGCGGAAAGAAACACAGGGAAAACTCAATACATACACAATTTTATGCATGTCTAAGCAGTTTCCTTTTGTTTGCTTTGGGAAATCTTAAAAATCACCACGATCAGTCAGAGTAAAGACTAAAAGTAGACAATTTCGTTTACTCTGTGCGAGGTAGAGCGTTTCATCTTCAGAACTTCACAGCTTTTCTTCATCTTCTTTCCTTTCGTTTTCACTATTCAATTGAATGCAATGTTGCGCAGCATGGGGACAAAGATGAGACTTCTTTATACGAAGCAAAGACAGAAATTCTACATTACAAATATTACACAACGAAGGACCACAAAGATGATTGCATTTAGACTACTTTCCAGTGTTTCATCAAAAGTCAGCAGTGGAAGCTGCCTTTCGGACAGAGTGCAGAGCCTCTGTAATATACAGAGCAAGTACAGCAAACTAGGCTCATTATTATTCAAGAAGGGAGAACAAGGCGTAAATATATGGAGCCTTCAAACAATTGATGCCTCAACAACGCAGAAAATACGTGTTATGGTTTATTAACATGCAAAAGCAGAACCATGACAGGGAAAACATGCGAAACGTCATGTTTTTTGTTAGTACGTTGCTGCATAGTTCTGTGAAACTTAATAGAAGCAGCAGCACTACCGCTGCCAATGCTATCACTACAGTTTGGGGAATTACTGATGATAAGAAATATCTATTGAACGTAACATGGGTATCAAAAAGGCAAAAGACTAACTATATCCGCGCATATCTCATGTGCTCCCCGTTCACCATTTTGCCGTTGCGGTTCCCCCGTTTTCCGGCTTTTTAAGCAGATGCATCACTTCGCCTGATAAATATTCTGTTGGTTGCTGCTTCAACATTCACCTAGACAAATCACTGTCATGCGATATACATTTTTCTGGCTTGTTTGATCCTTTTTGTGGCTAACCGTGCCTAGATAGAAGCTAGCATGCCATTATATTATCTCCGCAAGGGTACGCTCGGCTGAATTGGACTTGTTTCCTTATTTTCGTGTAAATAAATAAAAACAAACCATGATGGAGATAGGAAAGTGATGCATGAAGATTGATACCTCTCCCACGCTTTCTCTCTGGTCTTTATCACTAGATTGGTAAGTGGTACAGAGAAAGTGATCAAATAATATTAGCAGGATAGCAAGGCATTGTTTAAAAGACAATAAAAATTT
This sequence comes from Cyphoderus albinus, assembly GCA_021029165.1. Lineage (NCBI taxonomy): Eukaryota > Metazoa > Arthropoda > Collembola > Entomobryomorpha > Paronellidae > Cyphoderus > Cyphoderus albinus. Next base: position 12,945 of record VYYJ01002466.1, on the reverse strand, counting down.
TGGGAACGGTAAACAATGTAAAAGACAGTATAGTTTTACATTTTTAAAACGTTCTTCTGATTGTGCTTATTTTCACAACAATAAAAATAGAAGATATAATTGCCGTTTTTCGACGATTACCTTGCGAAAGGCGGCATTTCATTCAGTAAAATCGGGAAAATACTTTTGGAATGTCTCAGTCGTAATTTATTAATGTGATTAAAACAATAGTATTTACTTGCTTAACAGAATACTTCATTTTTACTCCCTGGCGCTTAAAAATAAATTTTCACTTTGAAAGAGTATGCTGTGTTTAAAGTTTTAAATCCGAATTTTGACTTAATAAGAAAAAGACTTTGGCTTAAGGTTTTGTAATAACTGTAATAATAATAATATGCTATTTTATAGTATACAGAACAGTGTAATTTCATAACTCAATTTATTTTATTTTTGTTCAGTTCGTCCTCTGGAAGTCACACTCCTTGGGAGTAATCAACCGATGTCGGCCCTCCAAGAGATTGAGATCGTTTGTCAAAGTGTCGGTAAGTCGAAAAATGTTCATTAACTAAACTCACCTGGTAATGTGTCATCCTAGTCTAACGTCGGAAAATTCTCAGGCTTGTTATGCGTTTTTGTATGTGGTCGTGAAAGTCTAGAATTTATAATTACATACTATTTTATTTTGTATTTGATTACAGGGTCGCGGCCCCCGGCTGAGGTATCGTGGTACAAAGACGGGCAGCATCTCAAATCCAACAGAGAAGAGGTTAATCATCTTTATTATTCTTTTTTTCGTTCCCTCTCATTCGTCCTAGTCTTATAATGGCGGACGCCTACTTTAACGAAAGGTTTAAAATGTTCTTAACCATATTAAAGGACATACAATTGCCCAGCAGTAAAACCCCAGTTACATTTACATTAGTGTACAAAATCGGCCACTATTATATACTTATTATTGCAGAGATGAACAACAAACGGTTACGGGAATAGTAACAAGAAGCAATGAAAAAATTTAATATCGCGTAGTTTTCCTATTAGTGACACGAAACGTCACAAATAAAGTGGTTGTAAAAGTATCTAGAAATACTACCTTGAAAATGTCTTCCCCTTCCTAAATGTGCAGAGTTCGCAAAAAGTCGCACAAAAATAAATAACTGTTACTAACTTTTCTTACTCTTTTCATGAATCCGCCTTTCTTTTCTTCTTTCCTAAGAGAAAATGTAGACGCAAATTCACCTCCAAATAGAGTATTCGCCCGTTTCCCGTACCTTTTGGCCTTTAGCCTTTTTAGATTGTACAGACACTATATTTTCTCAAAATCTGCACAAGTTTCTCTTTTCTTGTTTTTTCACTAGCGTTTCTGCTTGCCTCCATCATTCCTCGTCTTTTACAACTAACATCACGTTTATTTATTTTTTCTTTCCTTCATGTCGTCTTTCCGTCTACCTCCCAAAAAAGAGTGCAAGTCCTACATAATTTTTGATGAAAGCATTAGACGATCGACTTCTCTCTCGCTCTCTTCTGCACCACATTTAAGAAGCCCGAAGAGAAAAGGTTGGCTTCGCTCAAAGCTTTTCTGCTGCATTGTGAGTGAAAGTACAAAATACTCCGGGAGCTACCACAGCAAAGCAAATAAAGAAAATGGGACGCTGTGTGCAATATGAAGGTGGAATATGAAATGTAAGAAATAGTGATAAGGGGAGGGGATGGATACGAAATGGAAGAATGCATACATCAAGATGTATATTAGTCGAAGTACATTGCGAGAGAAACTTCAGATAAGACCGCTGCCTGGTTCCCTTTGTACTAATAATAATGTCATTAAAAGCAAAAACCTCCCTTCCTTCCTTTTAAAGAAAACTCGAAAGAGTAGAAGAAAATGGAATAATATTATTTTATTGTATTACGTGAAGCAGAAAGAAAGACGTTTTTTGGACTGCAACTGTGGTTCTCTTTAAGAGGAGGGAATGGAATTAAACCAACGATTCGAACACTACGAGTAAATCGGGCAGATCATTACCAACCTGACAGAATTCTCCCTGCATACATATTACTGCGTAATGTAATTTACATGTTTGTTTATCTTCCACTGAATTATGCACGACTACCTTTCTTTTCGGCCCACTGACTTTTTACTCGAAACCCTTTCGTTTCTTGTTAATAATTGTGAAGAATAAAGATACTTTTAAGTTACACTAATGCAAAACATTATTGCTTTATTACTCACAAAAGAGACGATCGTTTGACAATGTTTTACTTTGATTAGACGTTTGCTACAATCGGGTGTACTAAAACGTAAGCTTTTATAAATTAATCTGGCTTTCTGCTCCTTCGTTTCTACATTCGTCTTACGCAACAGAGTCCTATATCACTTTCTTTCTACACGCTGTGTTTTAACCTGTATCAAGTTGAAATGAATTTATTACATCATCTAGATTCTTTGAAATATTTTAACGATGAATCGAATATTCAATATTTGCAAGCAATAATATTTAAACTTTATAGTAAACAAAATTGTGTTGCGAAGAAATTTCTCTTGATATAAAATGCCGAAGCAATGTGAAAATTTAATAACTCAAGAATTCAATTCGTTTTTCTGGGCTGCTGACTGCAGAAACTGTAATGAATAGTTTACTTGTTTTTAATTTTTATCGTGATTAGATGCTCCAATAATCATTCAGCCTGTCTAGCTCAACAAACTACAAGGATTTTAGTTGTTCTCTCTATTTACTATTGCTTCTGCTGATTTTCCATTTAATATAATCGTTCAGCAGACTTTTTCGTTTAGTTATTGTACCTTTTATAAATTCCATTAGATTGCTCTGCTTCGTTAATCAACAAAACGAAAAGAAGTTCTTATACCGTCAGACTGACAGCCGCTTTGGAGGTAACAAAATACCTTTCTTCGTTGCGTTGTAGTCTGAAGTGGTAACCAATGTTGTAAGCAGGGCCTTTGTTTACTTTTACTAATCTAATTCCCTTTCCCTTCCGCCTGCCTTTGCCTTACATTGTTGAACTTCTTTCGCCTTTCACTATGCCACATTATACCTGTCGCTTTTTCTCCGACCTTTGAAACAAATGCTGCAAGATTTTATTTTACCAAAAAAGTTCCGTAACAACGATCGCTATGCCACTATGTCTACTGTTAACTCCTGAGTTGCAAAATCAGAGTTAAATGAAGCGAAGCGGATAGCAATAGTTCGAGTCGAAAACTAGCTAATGGTAGATCCTACACATACGATCTTGTTTTCAGCCGAAACGTTTCCGCTCTTGCACGTACTTTCCGGAGTATCAACATATCAATGTAATAATAAAAGAAAAGTTTTTAAGGAAATACTTTCCTTCAATTTTCATGCTTTCTCTTTCATACCCAGTTTGTTGCCACACGGCTCCTTTCCGATCCACGTATCCTCCCAATAAGATTCAATTTATATAATATTATTAAGTGTATTTACATGCTTGTTTAATCTGCCTATCGCCATCAACAACATCAAGTGTTTTATTTTCTCTTGTCGTAGCAGCAAACAATACCAGTCAGCATCACGATGTATTGCACATTATAAATGAAATGAAACTGAATCCAGCTGGGTAAACGTAGTATGTTAGTCTTTTCAGAATAGAAAACTTAATTTTTCTATTCGCTTTGTTTTTCTCATTTAATTACACTAATGACCTCTTCCAGCTATACCAAGGGTTTCACTTTTGTTCTTGCATAGTAAAAAATTAAACGAAAGCATCTCGAGTGGTAAATGTACATATTGCGTGAGAGTGAGACTATACCGGGCAATGCTCCGTGTTGCCTTTTATGATTGTTTAGTGTAAATTGAAGTGTATAACTATTGCCTTAGCAGTTGAACACAGCAAATGGAAAACGTAACATCAGTTTAAGCAGTAAAGGAATCACGGTCGATTTATATNTTGAAGTGTATAACTATTGCCTTAGCAGTTGAACACAGCAAATGGAAAACGTAACATCAGTTTAAGCAGTAAAGGAATCACGGTCGATTTATATTCAGAACGAAACGTAGTGAAAAATTTGGCAGCTTTTACGACTGACTGAAACTCAATAAACATCTCTGTCCGAGAGTGATACATGTTGGAATGTAACTGACTGAGGTTCTGCTGCGTGATCTTGACATGTATATTATTATTTAGTTGGTTAGATTTACTTTACATACTACCGTACAAAACGAAATGAAACATGTTACAGTTGACTTTGAGTTCAACTTCCCCTCTAGGCTGACTGCTTTTATTCATAAAAAGTGGAAATTCAAAGTTTTTTGAGTGGAGAATATCACATATTACTGTTTTTATTTTCACAACAATTCAATACTTAGAATGACAAATCAAAACGAATGATGTCAAAGAAGTAGTCAGGAGACGTGTAGTACGGTATACGTGGGCTTATTGAGGCATATGGGCGGTTTTCAAGGATAAAACATAAAAGTAAAAGCTATTATAGCATTGACATTTTCCCGTTCGATCAAGAATGTTGGTATATGTAGTTTGTATCGGTGTGTGCACATCGAAGAAAGCAGTTCCCGTCATGCATGTGCAGAGTAATTTTCAATTCCGTTCACTCTTTGATTGTAAAGCCCGGTTGCGTGACACACCTTTCACACTTTCTGTATTACAACTTTCTTATACTCTCGATATTTTATTGTTCTGGTTGGCGTGTCTGAATTTGTAATATTGCATTGTATTACAAAAAAGTTTACATCTAAATAAACCGAGCCTTGCACTAACAAAGCTTTCTTCGTTCTTTGATCGTATGTACACCATTTTTTGTTGCTTGCTACTTTAGTGAGGTTTTCTTTCCATAGGTAATTCACTTGTGTTTTATATTATGAAAGACATATTGGTTTGGAGAAGAAAAAAAGTAAAATCGTCAACAAAGTTATAGTTTGATGGAATGAAATAAGGATTTACTGGACAGTTTGGAGTGCCGGTTGGTTACGGTATCGCAACGGCTTATCTATACCCACGATATGGTGACAGTACTCGGCGTCAAACAAAAGTTACAAAGTTTTATCCCTTTAATTATTCGAAGCGAAATTTGTACAAAGTGCTGACTTGTCAACAAAGCTTTTTATGATGTAATGAAAGTAAAACCCTTCCCCTTTTTCCTGTTGTAGAAATGAAGTGTTGGAAAGAGTGAAAAGAAAAGAGTGATTTCATTTTACGGATTTTTTGTCTCTTTTTCTTTTGAATGAGCAGGTGTCGCCCACGGGGAATATCTCTACGTCCGTGCTGAAGCTGACCCCTCGTGTAGGTGACCATGGGAAGTCTTTGACATGCCGAGCAGAGAACTCTCGACTGGAAGGAAGTGCTCTGGAGGACTCGTGGAAATTGGCTGTATTCTGTACGTGAAAGAAGCTTGATCGATTTTTCCTTTTCTGACTTTTTATTTCGCTGTCTTCTTTATTCTTTATAGCTTTCCATAAAATCAAAACCAATGTGTTCACGGTACAAAAGATGTGATGCGAGAAGATAGTTATTACAAAAATGAATGGATTGTATACGGATACCATCACTTCACAACGGAACATAAGAAGGGATTGCAGAAACTTAATACATTGCTGGCTGACCATAATGCAACGCTTAAATTGGAAACATATATCTTCGGTTTATCAAAATATGTATGCGTGAAATCCGACATAAAATTGGCAGAAATGTTGGATTTGGTGTATTTGTGTAGTACTTCTGCGCTTTTATGATATACGACCACTTGAATTCCTAAGGATGTATCTGCGTGTGGAGAAAGGATTGATACATTTTTTATTTCAAACGAATATTTCGTGCCAAAAAACTGTATTATAAAATGCTGGCTTGTCATTGGTAACTTTTATAAAAATGGCTCAAACCAAAACATCACGAAAGGGTACACTTCGGGTCAGTAAATTTGGTCATTCATGCTTTTTTAGGAAGCTTTGGACAGTAAAAGCACTCATGTAGATGTATGCATAAATCTTTTACGGTTGCCAGAAAGCGTTTTCACGCTGCCGAGACATGCACTGTGCATTTTCACGCAAATTTAACGTGCAGAATTCCACTGACCATACGTATTGTTCGTTTTTTTAAAAGAATTTTTGCAGCAATAAGTACTCAGCTGTATATTACATTTTTATATTTACGCCTCACTGTCATTTGCTGCCCGTGACGAATCTATTGGACGACTTCTTTGCAGGAGGTGTCTCATCGACGAATTCGGGCACGTTAGCGGCACCTCTTGAACGATTTAGCTTCTGCTTCAAGTTCAGCAAGTGTCGAAAAAATTGCAAAAAACACTATAAGGAAATATCGATTTAGAATTTCGACACAGCAAGGACTATTGTGGGGAGAAAATTCTATAAATATGATCTGCTCCACTGTAGCCTGGCGTTTAATTTTGCATTCAAAGACCAACTTTGTGAGCTCTTCTTGTGAAGGTGTGAGAAAATACCGACAAGTGTGGAAGTATGCGCTTGGCAAGTTTGTTGCCGTTGGGACGGTGGAGTGCTTTAGGCATACTTTATCTTCTTTTTGTCCGCGAAGTAGTCTATATTGGTTACACGGACGAAGGGCCACGCCTTGGGAAACCACTAAATCAAGAGAATTCTATGACCTGTTAGACTGCATCAAAAAGACAATTAGATTTGACGGCATCCCCGAGTTGTATCAAGACTTCAATATTTTCATTGTTATAACTCCGGTTTACTTAGCCGCTTATGTGGAACCTATCCATTACACTCAAAAGTCGTCTTATTGGGGGATCACGAGAAAGTCTCCTTTTCACAGTAGTGACTCTTTGCACAGTTAGCAACAGTTCAGCAAGTTTAATAAGTTTTCGATTTCAGCTCCCGTGTCACGCATGGTGATATAACCTGTTAAAATGAAGTTGTTCAGTTTAATAATGAGAACCATGTTCTGAGACACCTATACGTAATCCATATTTCCGTTAAAAAATTTATTTGTCTGTCATCGACACGTTGCCCCAAATGGAGCGAATAAACCGACCAACTAAAGGACGACAAGGGCACAGATCTTGAAAGTATGAACTAATGAATATAGATACTGCGTTATGGAATTCATTTCTCACATGATAAATAAAGGCAATACGAAATTAACTTTTTCTGTTGTCTTTATAATTTTTAACAATTGGAATGGAGTCACTTTTAGTATTAGCTCGGATGGATAATGGATTACCCGGTTTGATGAAAGATCATAAATTTATATAGTCATTTTTCTGTTTCATATTATAAAATCACGTCAAAAAGTTTAAATTTCTTTTAGCATTTTTCACAACCACTTTCATCACTTGCAAAATCTGTAGTCTCCTGCTCTTGTGAATGGAAATAAAAAATCATATTTTGAACTCTAACCTTAGGCATTACAATGCAAAACCTTCTGCAACATTCTCATATTTACTACTTTCGCGTACCTTTCCCTGTGTTCGATATTAAGCCAACATGTCTTACCACCTTGTCAGGCGCTTGTCATGTTCACTTATATTGCCGTACTTTATTCAGGTAAAATGGTATTACAATGTACTACTATTTTGGAAAAAAACAAACATTTGTTTTGTAAATAAATGCATAGAAGTCTTCTCACTTGTGTAGTAGTATCTTCTTGCTGTAAGTTTGAAGACACTCGCGGTAGGTACATGTGAAAATGTCTTGAAAGAAAACGACGAAAATAAAAAAATAAGTTGTTTCGGCGTATTGGATTTGAATTTTATTTTATTTTATTGAACAGAAAATTAGGCAAAACTGGAAATACAAGTACTTCAATAGACTATTGCATATGTACCACAAACATATAAACCACAGCATAAGTACTTTGTTTCGTATTCATCGTTTAAAAAATATTCATCCATATTCGTGTTTCACCAGTCTTTAGCTTTTCACAGCATAATCCTTGGATTGTCACGAACTCACTCATAGGCAGAAGCTTGGAAGCATAGTTTCTAATTGTAGCTTATAGCATTATAATTCAAACCAAGCAGAGCGAATAAATAAAATAGTAAATTATTTATAAATGGAAATGAATACTCGAAAAGGGACTTAATTGTTCATAGGTATTCGTATTACATTACAATTTAAACATTACAATATATTATTGTATTGTATGATACCTACATCTACTATTGAGTGAGGAGTGAACACAGTTGCAGCGCAAGTCACGTTGTCAAGATTTGGAATGGAATTACACACTTAGTAGTGTGTAAGTAAAATTTTATTTCCTATGACAGATGAAGTCTAAACGAAGAAACGAACGTTGAATGTTCATGTCAACCTGTCACCAGAAGTGCTCAGACCACGACGGGTTTACGGAAAGTGTTGCCAGTTTTTTGGTAGTGTTGTAGCTCTGGTTGTATTTATATTTGTCCTCCTGTACGTGGATTATGAAAATATATATAAGTAGTGCTAAAATGTCAGAGAAGTGGACCATCGCTTTATAATGGCAGTTTTGATTGTACTGCATCAAAGTCGATCATCAAAATGAAATTCTGTTGGTAAAGGTGAGACGTCCAACGCTGCCCATATGATAAAAATTCACCGAGTCGGTACTAATTAAATTTTCCAAATCAATTCCCAGCTGTACAATATTGTTTAGCATCGTAAAATCCTACTTCAGTGAATCTGGTAAAAATCAATTTTGTCCAGTGATGTTGTACATAAAATTTGAACGAATTGCATGAATGCATCAAAAAATGCATTCGTAGTCTTGGTTTTTATCAAAGTAGTTTCTAAGTATTGCTGCATTCTATTCACCCCATTCGCTGCTACTAACTTCGTGAATGAAAAAACAATGAAATTTGGAAAAGCAAAAATATTACCATATGCGGTAAGGAGAAAATGAACAGGAGTGGAAAAAGAATTCAAGAAATTGAATTGACTTTCTGACTTTTCCTTTTTATGTCACTATACTCCCTCCCAAATATATAAATGATTTGTTCAAACAGAAAGTGCATAAAATGAACTAAACCGAAATGCGAAAAATCCCTTTTATTTATTTTACGATGTGTTGTCTCTAGGTTTTCTACGTCTCACTCAGACCTTCAGTACTGAAACAACTATGACTAGCACCACGACCATTTTCCCTTTCACCGGCTTCATACTTTAAAAACCTTGTAAATTTTGTGAAGGACAAGAGAAAAAAGCTAAAATTACACACGCTCATACACATTTGCAAGAAATAAAAGAAATATTTTTTACTGTGGAAAACTAAGGACGTTGCACCCTTTACATAGATGTTAAACCAGGCTTTTGAAACATTCTATTTGTACTAGTGATGATGAATGTCGTATTGCAATGCATCTATGCAAAACCGTTAGCTTAAGAATAAGTAAAAAGTAAAGTGCTTTTATGGAAGAACCATAATCGTTCAACTGGAGTAAGGGCGAATGCGATTTGAACGAATGGTGCAGTTGTTACATTACAACAAGTTATAATATTATTAAAACAAAGTACTCGACAAATCTTCCATCCAGATTTTTTTCTAGTACCATAATTTTGTGATATGTACAATGTAAAAAGAGACGCAGCACTGCAGCGGAGAAGGCGGATGTAACCGGGATAATAAAATGGGAAAAGAATAAAACCGTACCTCCTAGAGAGTTTAAGAATACTACAAGTTGCACGCCTTTGCAAGACCCAACAATATCTCCGAGCAATCCTGAAGAGCAATTTTGTCTTCAAGCAAAGTAAAACAATAGTTGGAAAAGAAAAGAGAAAGGGACACAGTCTGCCAGGCAGAATAGAGGAGAGTTTGAAATCTGATGGAAACAAGGAATGTAAGAAATGCTGAACTTGGTTGCATATGGTGAAATCAACTGGAGCGAGGAAATGAGTTTTGTTAAATGGAACAAAAGCGGAATCATTTTAAGTGTATTTGTTGAGTGGAGTAGTACGAATATGTACATAGCGTGTAAGTTTTTGCTATGACATACATTGCGCATGTTTCTAAACTTGTTTTTTCAAAATCAATTCAAAATCCCAAAGCCATATGATACATACTATAACAAAGACATGCACATATTGTCCATAAAACTCCTGATCCCAATCCCACGATTAAAGAGTCATTCCTTTTCCTTTTAAAAAATCCATTTTTTATTATCAATCAATTTAAGTATTGATACCAGATAACCAATATATGTGTACATAAGTACTTCAAACATTGTTAATTAAATATGTCAGAAGAGCAACCTTATGTAGACGACTAAATTCAAATAGTCCAGGTTATACATTAACAGAACGTAAATCAATGTTCTGTTATTATATTTTCAAAATTTTAGAGATTCAGGCGTCAAATATTTTATTACAAAAATAAATAATTTGAGCGGTTTTCACCAATAACTTTCCATATTGTCTTAAAAGCATTATCATCATCACTAACAAACACTGAAATATTTTATTCCTTCTTTCACTGTTTACTTTCTTTCCATCAATGTAGAAATTTATTATATACTATTAAGAAAGTTGGTTTGATTAGGGCTACAAGTCCTCAGTATACATCATTAGTGTTTAATTGAATCACGACCGCAAATGAAATGACCATTGTTAACTCCAAATAATTAATCATATCCTTCTTTGCTTCTTTCTATGCATGCATATCTCCACTTTCTCAGAACTATGAGGGTACATATTCCTCCAAATTCTTCTTTAAAATTCCTTACTTCTTGTTGTAAAAATTTAGTTTGTAACTAACAGACACTACACTTCTTTTCAGTAAAAACCTTTCACTTCGACTTGACTTACTTCATAAAGTTGTGGCGGTGAGGTGACTGCTAAAAGCGAAAGTTGTATTAACTGTATTACTATCAATTATACTCATATAACTTTTAAAATCTTCTTTTTTTAATTTTGAAGGTATGACTTGAAGATAAATTGAAAGAAGCACAAAGCACTACTGATGAATATTTAATGCATATAATTAGGAGCATCAACTAGTCGTAAATTATACTATCGCTTCTCCTTGATGGAACACAGTTCTCTATTTATTGGAGTAAATGGAATTTAAAATAATTTGTACGGTTTGAGTATTCAACTGACACAAAATGCAGAGGGGAGTTAGCAGCAGACATCGTAAGTTTTTGGAGCGTGGATTTGGATTGAGTAAAGGACGTGAAACCTGGTAATATGTACCAGACGTAGAAAGCAATTTTATGGGAAAGAATGTTATTATAAAATGTTTGTCTGTTTTTCATTTCACTTTGTTTTGTCCTTTTCGCCGTTTCTCAATTTTGTTTGTGGGCATAGGAGGAACCATTTCGTACGTCTTATAATGTCGACCTGAACGTTTCTGTATCGCACCAGTCCTAGAAAGAAACTATGCATCCCATCTGCTATTCATGGACTATTATTTGCCATTATGGCCTTTACTCTACTTCTTTCCGCGATGCAATGGCTTTGTTTCTTGTAACACTGCATTATATTCAATGCAAGACAAACCTCAAGTTAACATTACAACAGTAATATTGTAGTACACTATTTGGTTCAATGAAGGCAACGTCTATGTTGAATAAACAGTGTTCTGTTCCTGCAAAAAGTTTGCAGATAAAGTACTCATTCCAAAGTTAACTCAAAGAGAGTCATGGAAGCTTTTGCTTTCAAGACGTTTTCAACATCTATAGAATAAAAAGTATTTCCATTTTATTGCAGTTCATATTACGGGAAAAGTATTGTTTGTTGCCGTTTGTAGTAAACCGACATCGTTGAGGATCATGTGTTTAAACATTTCACAAACATGTAGGCTCAATATATCATAATATCACAGTCTTGTGTCCCTTGAAATTACACACCACAGTGAGCAGTGTGCTATTAGAAATTTTATGAGTAGGCGTAGGATAGCATTTTTAAGATTTTTCTATAAACCATTAAGATCAGCTCATGTAAATTGCTACGTAATATTTTATATTCTGTTCTCACTCAGTCACTTTCTTCTCGCTTTCTCTCCCATGCACAGTTCCCACATATTATTTTCCACGCCATAAATCACACGCACACTAAAGTGAAGTTTATCTGTCTGCAAAATTGGAAGGTCTCAGTCACTTTCTTCTCGCTTTCTCTCCCATGCACAGTTCCCACATATTATTTTCCACGCCATAAATCACACGCACACTAAAGTGAAGTTTATCTGTCTACAAAAAGCATTGAGTAGGGACTGATGAATGTATGTAGAAATGTTGTGATGGGAGGATAGAGGAGGTTACTTGGGAGCGTATTGTAATAATACTGTACATAACCTTACATTGCAATAATTTTGTCATTAAGTAAGTACCATTTTTATACAAGATTGCATAAAGAAGTATTTTGCGAACAGACTTAAGAAAGACCGACTTAAGAAAAGTTTAGAATTGATTTGTTTACAAGTAAAAACTCATGGAAATCGAAGGTATAATTACAATACTACGGTTTCTGTAATCTAACCTAAAGTACTACAATTGAAGGGTCTGTGTGATCTTATTACATCTATGACTAAATGAAAGAATTTTTATATCACTCTTCTCTGAGGTCTATTACATCTATGACAATATTGAATATGTCACAGTCTGCACACTGGATGGCAATAAGACTATAGCACAACTGTTATTTCGTTATTTCGAATTGTAGCAGACAACGTTTATATAGGTTTCGGCATTTGCTTTTTTATTACAACTTGAAACTATTAGATTGGTATAGTCAATAGTGCAGGTGGTTCAATATTCTATACCTACATTTGTATTGTTGATTTACATTCTGTTCATTCTGTTGACATAATTGGTATGCTAATGCTTTAGTAACCTGTTAAAAAATGAACATCCTCTACTAAATGCACACTGCCAAGGCTTTTATAACAAAGCGACATTTACACACATATACTACATAGTACTCTGACAATATTACTAAGATGATTGCATACCAATCTACCAGCATATGCATACATATAGTGTCTGAATAGACTTTGCAAAGATTTTTGTCAGTCATCATAGAACGATAAGAAGTC
>VYYJ01002465.1:0-21430 GCA_021029165.1 Cyphoderus albinus | reverse complement strand
GTTATTAAACGTTTAGATGTGCATTTGCCCAATGAGCAGAATGTATACTTTAATCCAGACGAAATTGAAGCTGGACTGGAACGTTCTGACAATAAGGTTACTACTCTAATGGCATGGTTCAGACTTAATAGCCATGACATTGCTGCACGTCAGTACCACTACTGGCAAACCCCGGAGCATTATGTGTTTGAAAAAAACCATTGGAAAGCCCGAAAAATTGGGACTGCTATAGGGCGAATGTATAATTACGGATTTAAAATCCCAGAATTGTATTTTCTAAGACTATTGCTCCTCAATGTAAAAGGTGCCACAAGTTATGAAGCTCTCCGAACAGTAGATGGTAATGAATATGCAACCTTTAGGGAGGCTTGCGTCAAGTATGGATTACTGCTTGATGATACGGTATGGGAAAACACCCTCAAAGAAGCAATTACTTGCAACATGCCGTACCAACTGCGACAGTTATTTGCATACATGTGTGTGCTTGGAGGTGTGTTAGACACCCAAGCCCTTTGGGAGAAGTACTTAGAGTACTTCCTTGAAGATATTTGTCATAGCCGTCACGAAATGCACGAGATTTGCAATGGCTGTGCGGATGTTGCGTTGAGAGATATTCAAGATACACTCATTATTCATGGGAAAAAATGCGAAGACTTTGGTCTGCCGACACCTCAACTGAATATACCCTCTGTTGTGCATATACGCGATGCGGAATTAGCAAGACAGAAAGCAGAGCAGAGGATTCAAACATTAAATCCTCAGCAACTTGCAGCTTTCAATGCAATCATAAACGCGTTAAATGATGACACTTATACATCAAAGGCCTTCTTTCTTGATGGCGTAGGAGGTAGTGGAAAAACATACCTCTATGAAACACTGGATGATTATGTCACAGGGCAAGGTGGCACTGTGCTTATTGCAGCAACTACAGGAATTGCAGCAAATCTCCTTCAGGGCGGGAGAACAGTACATTCAATGTTCAAAATACCCCTAGAGTTGAATGAGAAATCTGTGTCTGGGATTACGCCCAATAGCCAAGAAGCTGACCGAATAAGGCAAGCGCAACTATTGTTGATAGATGAATGTACTATGATGTCAAAATATTGTCTTAATGTTATTGATACTTTGTTGAGAGAGATCATGGGTGTGAATCTCCCATTCGGAGGCAAAGTGTTCGTCTTAGGTGGCGACTTCCGTCAATGTTTGGCTATTGTTCCACATGCGAATGAATCGGAAATAGTGCAGACATGCATCCAAAAATCTGCATCATGGGATAGCATTGAAAGACTGTCCTTAGTGGAGAACATGAGATCGGAAGATCCAGAATACAGCCAGTGGTTGTTACAGCTTGGTAATGGAGAATTATCCAACAATGTCAATCTCGAACAAAGTGTAATTGAAGTCCCTGAGGACTTAATCGCCACTGAGTCTATTGTTCACGATATATTTGGTGACTTAAATGCAGACAATACGGAAAGTATGTCAAAAAGGGCAATACTTTGTCCAAAAAATGACGATGTTGACAGAATCAATAGTGAGGTCCTGCGCATTCTTAATACTGAGGAAAGAGAGTATGTCTCTAGCGACTCAGTGGATTGTGACGATCCAAGCGATAGTGAAAACTTTCCCACAGAATATTTAAATTCAATTACTCCTTCAGGTATGCCACACCATACTTTGAAATTAAAAATAGGAGCAATTATAATGCTCCTTCGAAACCTCAACACTCGAAGAGGTTTATGCAATGGGACTAGATTGGTAGTCCAAGCAATGATGGACCACATAATTGTGGCAAAAGTTCTAACAGGAACAGCAAAGGGCGAAGTCGTGCTAATACCGCGGATAGATTTGACATCCACTAATGGCGAATTGCCATTCAAACTTAAAAGGAGACAATTCCCTGTAAGGCTTGCATTTGCAATGACAATCAATAAAGCTCAGGGACAAACACTTGAGAAAGTAGGAATCTTCCTAAGTGAATCCGTGTTTAGTCATGGCCAGCTCTATGTAGCATTTTCAAGAGTTCGTAGACGTTGCGACGTGAAGATTCAAATATGTCAATCTTCTGAACAGGGGAAGCTCATTGAAGACTCTGAAAAAGTCTTCACAAGGAACGTAGTGTTCCGCCAAGTCCTGTAAGCTCAGGCATAAGCTAGCGGTGGCTTATACAAATGTACCGCCTGTGCCTTTCTACGGAAAGGCCCGTGGGGCAGCAAACAGAAGGAGGTCCACGTCCTCTGCCCTGGGTAATTCACGTCTACTGTAGAATTAGCTAACGCTTCTGTATAAAATTACGTTCTAGGTTTCAGCTTCGCTGTAACAGGTCTACTAGTCTTGAAGTAACACGAAATCCACTTTGCTATTTTCCAAAGATACTTGACAGCAGTAAATACCATGAAATCCAAAGAGCATTGTCAACATTATAACACGACATGAGTTACAAACCTCCACAGTGAATGGAACTATGCAAATTATTCTTGCTAGTGTAATAACGGTAGAAGCATTTGCCATTTCTTGAAGTTCACTCGAAGCAAAATGACGCCACAAGTGAATGTATGGGTCCATTTCCAACCACAGCACAATCCAAGGAAGAAACAGCGAAATTACGGTGAGGGAGACAACAACTGTGCAAGCAAACAATCCAATATAATCAATTTCACCATTTTGTTCGTTCAATCGATATTTCTGCCTTAGTTGAGCTTCAACAATTATTATACGATTTAGGAAAGTAACAGTTTCAGATCGGTGTTGCCAATATAAAATATTGGAGAATGCTACACCAACCCCGATAGCTATTGCGTGAATTGATAGTATAAGCTGAACCAGGTTTATATCCTGAACGCCAAAATGATTCAGCAGCAACAGTAACATACTACAAGGCACCATGGCCCCCAAAATGATTAGATTAGTAATACAAGTTGTTGGAAGCAATTTCACTGCCGAGTTTTCTACTCTGAACTTCTTTGATCTGGAATCCCAGTAACAAACATGTCTGTAACGGTAGATCTTGTCCATTACAAATTGACTCCATTCTAAGGCTTTTAAAAACAATGGAGTTAATGGCATGGTAAATTCTGAGATCAGTTGCGAAGTGTTTCCGGAATCCACCTTTAGCATATTTTTGCAAGTCGTGTGTATCCTCAGGATATAGCTCCACAAAGCACTTGTCACAATATTTTTAATATGTTTTGGAAATTTCAAACAAAAGTGTAATTTTTCCATATTGAAAACAAAATATTTTTTATTATTAATAACAAGTTGATTTATCTTATCTACTCCTGATGAAGAATTAAAAATAAATTCAAAGGCTTGGGTAAACACACGACAATTTTTCTACGTTCATCAACTCATTAGTTAAATTCAAAACAAATTTTGTTTTGAATAATTTTGTTATTCATAATTCACAAAGAAATCGTCATGTCGTGGTCAAATTATGAGCTGGATAAACATAATTTTGATTACAATTAACCTACCTATAATATTTTGTGTGATTGATTAGCTACTCCAGTAGTTAATAAGCTTTCCATTTGTGAAAGTATTATACTGAACCAGCAGTTTTCTAATGGCTTCAAAAAGCGAATAATCCAAAACCCTTTTGTGCTCATTTATTTATCTGAAATGGAGTTAATATAATCAATGGTTGAACACTGTACGCATCTGAAGTTTTTTAATTTTAAGTTTCGTTATAACAAAATTATTATAGGCCTAAGGCCTGTTTATTTTTCATTCAATTTTTAAATGAGTTTTTATGTCAGATGAGTTTTGACCGTTATTTCAAGCTGTAATTTGGTAAATGCCAATAAATGATTACTCGTAAAGTTTACTTAATATTTTGATTGCTTATATGAAACCAAATCGGTTCGATTTTGAGAATTATTTACAGTTTGAAGTTGAACGTCATCCAATCCAAAATTGAAACCAATTTTAAACAGACATTTTACAAAATGTATCTGATAGAACAACGAAAATTAACATTAAAACCGTTCGTTTTGAAAAATTGCGTACTAAAACCAATGGATAATGAACAATTTAAACTCGAAGTCCTTGACATGTAAGCAAAATTGTATTTGTTACATGTGTGACGGATATAATTTTGTAAAATTTTGATTTTCAATTGTTTTCAATTTTCATAGAATTGATTAATTAAAAATATTGACATTATAGGCCATAGAAGTATTATAATGAGCATTTTATTATTTTATGGTTCCTTTATGCATGATACTGGTGATTCAAATATTAACGTTAACGCTTGCATGATTTTCTTCGGGCTGCAGAAAAGTACAACAACACAAAATTCCGACATTCTGAGCTTCAAGCTTAACCATCTCCCGATTTAAAAAAAAAATGAAGCATAATCCAAATTTTTAAATAAAACTAAAAAATCAAATGCATTTAAAATAAAATGTCAGTGACACAATAAATCCTATTAAATATATTACCTTTGACGTCTGACGTGTTTGAAAATTAATAAAATTGTGCAAGTAAAATTGTACATAATATATTGAATGTTGGGTTGGTCAACAGAACATACAGGTCTTTCATAAAGATCGATACATCATTTTAAGTTCCCCCTGCTTTTATAAAGAAATCACTAGGTAACAACAATAATCTTTCTTTTAAAGCAGCAAGTCTCATTGGTTGAAAAAGTAATTGTCTGCCTTAAAATAAAGATTATTGTTGTTCCCTAGTGATTTCTTTATAAAACCAGGGGAAACCTAAAATAATGTATCGATCTTTATAAAAGACCCTGATGGACTATATATTTCTATTTATCCCTGTTTAATTATGTAAAAGCATGTTTCATTCAAACTAATTAAATCTGTCATTGTCAAGCCTAGGTTATTGGACGTCATCCAGTTAGATTACTGCATTATCCTTTGTAGATTTAAATGTAAAATAAATATGTTTTTGCTGTGTCCGGAGGAAACGCACGAACGAAATGCCCCCCAAATCAGGAACCGTTACCAATTATTTTTAAAAAGGAGGCTGGATTCTAAATGTTAGGTTAAAGTCGAGGTCTATATATAAGAAGAGTAATGGTGACAGCTTGGTTTGGTAGGTTTTAATTATTTAGGTGGACGGCTTTGCGAGACGGCTTTTTGTCGGGCGGCTTTCCTCAGTGAACCCGTTTTCACACAATCCATGGAAAAATGGCAAACCTCATATTATTATTATTATTATTATTATTGGTTTTATTTGTCATATTCAGATTCAGACATAGTTCACATAAAAACATAGGTATACACTCTCCCAACTGCTTGGGTTCATTCTGGTGTACCCCTTAATGCATAATTGCCACGTGCCTGTTATTATTATTAAAAGGCTGCTTTAGTTGGTGAGTGCTGTTGGCTGTTTCATTTTAAATTAATCTGCCTTTTCGGTGTTTTCATTAATAAACCTTTCAATTCCAAATATAAAGCTTTTTCCTTTTCGCACCTGTGGTTTCTGTCAAACGTATGGAATTGGTAGGCCATTGTGCTTATTCATTTAAAACAAATCTGGTGAAAGTCATCGTGAAACGCGCACTCACCTTACTTAAAGCTGACTCTGAAATATTGTTGTTGAATATAGTCGTTCCAAAATTGCAAATTTTGCACTGACATAGTTTGTAAATTCCGTACGCATTTCACAATTCACAATCATGTATCGCCACTTTATTCCGATCCTCAAGTTTGAACTAAATATCTTGAACTTTCTCCAGATTATTCCCTGTGAATGGGATGATGAAGAGAAAAAGTTCCGCGTTTCAAATAACCAAACTAGATGCAGGTTGATTTCCTATCTAATCGTCGCATCTATATTCTGTCGCTGTTTTCAACTGGCTGCCACATTTAAAAGCACAAACAATACAGTCGAGTTAAAATTTCAAGCAATTATTTTGCTAATAGGATATCTGATGGCCATGCCAGCGGTATTTGTTCGACTCTCTAACGCAATCTGTTTTACTGCCTGTTTTCAAAATTTTGAAAACCGAAACCATGCAGGTATTTAATTCATATTTTTTGAAATCTTGTATTGAAATTACTTCAATTTAACTAACGTATACTTTTTGGCATTCTGAAATAGCGCAGAAGACAGAGCCAGATCTGTTGGGAAATGTTCTCGTGTGTCTCGGACTACTGTCGTTATTTGCAGTACCATTAATTGCTATAATGCTTTTGTTACAAAATCCATGCAGACCTCCATTTATTACATACACATTTTTTATGTCAGCGTCCCAGAACAACTGTAACATTCCAGGTGGGTGGCTGGGGAAATTTTGCTTATTTTTCGGGGACTGGTACGCGCTGCAGTGGACTACTGGGATTATAATATTCCTCATGTTTAATAATATCTGTGTGGGCGTTCGTTGTTTCACGCATTACCTTAATCAAATTTATAACATTTCTCGGCAAAAAACTCAATTTCAATTTTATCGTCAAATACAAATACTGGAGGTGATTTACAATGATATTATGAAGACCGAATTGATTCCCGTTACTATCGTTGGTACCTGTCTATTGGCTGTTCTAACTTTGTACGTATCCATAAAGTTACACCATTATGTACCATTACCGGGCTATTTACTTTTCCCATTCAGCACTGGGGACGCTTTTCTTGTCATTTTTACCTTAAAAATTTGTGCGGAAGTTTTGACATTGTCAGAAAAATTCCTCAATTCTTCTAGGTGTAACTTTCAGGTAAGCCATAATCCCATTCTAAAACGTGAATTAAGATCCCTAGGACGGATAAAGATTCGCGTGGGTTCATCTAACTACATTGATCATTTGATGCCGTTTAACTGCGTGTATTTTGTATTGTCAAATACGGCAAACTTAATGATGTTCACGAAGAATGAGTAGTTTCAGTATTTAGTAGCAATTTATACAATAAATAATTGTTAAGAGTTACTATTGTGTTACAGAATGATTGGAAGTTTAAATAAAAAGTCTGTATAGTTTCTTGCTTTATCCGCGAAAGTCTAATCCTGCACTTCTATAATTACTTCATCCTGCACTTCTAAATTTTTTATCCTATTTTAGTGTTAGTGTATTTTAGCGTTACCTATTGATGTTAATATCTCCGTCATCTTCAATTTGCAAAACACGGGTAGTTAGTTAATCTAGTAATACATACATAACGTGGTATTTTAGGTGGCTTGAATCTTGAACAGTTAAGCCATTCAAAATTATCCTTTGTTGGAGTCCCTCCATCCTACTTCTCTTTGTCACTGCAAGTCTCCGCAAAATTTCTTTTCAACTGCTGTCATGCTCTACCACTGAGCTATGAACCTTGTATATCTCTTGTATGAACCGATGAAAAATTCTGCTTGCCGATCATCATCGTCACTCGCATGGCTTTTTGTTCTTTTTATATTGAGTTAAAGCATAGAAAACAATAATATTGGATAAAGGCAACAAGCGAAAAGGTTATTTACACACACTCTATTCAACTGAGTCTTATATGAATGTTCATGGAGCTGTCACTGTATATCGGCTAACTGAAGCCAACAAAGAAAAACAAGTTAAATGTAAGTGCAGTCATTAAATGTCAATGTGTCAACAGATTAATCATCATTTGATCATTCATCATATCATAATATTTTCATTGTGCATTTACACTTCAAGCAGTTTATATAACAAATGCGTTGCGTTCCTTTTACACGATAATGTAATGCGAAATTTGAATTTGATATGATATTGAATGATTCATCATATTATAAAATGACTACACATATGACAACTATAACCATGTACCAATGCTATAATTATGTAAAACTTACTGTAAAGGTCTTTGATGTAATTGCCAGAGTTCTCTGGTTTTCTTGGACGATAAATAAACAATTACAATTACAATTACATACGTGATATAATTCATACACTTTGTAAGCAATGAAGTATCTATAATAATATTCTGGATTTTTGTAACTTCATATTTTCTGTTTCATATGGCTGTTTCATATTTTCTGTTGGCTAACTCCAATTTCCTTTCTACGAGCAGTCTCTCATAGTCATGCAAATAAATATATACAAGCAAAATTATTAAAAATATTCTAAGTCTAAATATGTAATGAGTTTAAGCTTTGTGCTTTATCCTGCTTTATCCAATAATCATAATAATATATCATCATCAGTGTCATATTTCAGTATGACATGACAAATATCAATTTCATATTTTTTATTTCTCCATACATTTCTACAGTTAGCTTTCATATTAATCCAATTTACACAAAATGTAATGTAGATAATGTAAATAAGTAAATATTAAACATTTACACTACAAGAAAGCGGCAGAAAAAAGTTTTTCGTAATATAATAAAAATAAAGTGCTTTAAACCTTTTTTGTAGAGATTAAGAGATATATATAAAGTATGAATGAGCAATCTCCTGGGCGTTTTGTGTGGTGGAGGTGTATTTATAATTGCAGAGTTTATATACGGTACATATGTAATACGAAAGTCGGCAATTCGATCATATTTAATATCATATATTTGCCAGTTCCAGTTTAGTACTTGATTGACCATCATATCACCACATTACCACATAATTGACGGTATTTAAGATTTATTAATTTTACACTGGTGAAGCTATACAAAGCTGTATGTGCTACAAAGCAATGGAAACTATTAATTATTTCATTTCATACAGTATATAATTATTTTTTGATGAAAAAACTGTGGTTAAGTGATTTTGTGCTATCTTAATATTGAATCAAACTTTCCTTGTCATGACCGTGATCATGAAGAGACAATTCAGAATTAAGACAAAGCTAGAAGCTAGTTTTAATACGCCTATTAAATAACTGCTTTCAGTTAGTTTAGTTAATATGAATGACAACCAAGTGAGTTTAATTGGAACAATTATGTCTCACCACGTGTCATATTTGAAACTGTTTATTGAAGTCATCATTATAACATTATACCAAAATTCAGTTTCAGCACAACTCCGACAATGCACCGACTTCCAAGATCTCCGGCACGATCCCACCAACTTTCTCGAAATCCCAGCAAATCTCTCCAGCCTTGGAGAAAAAGAAGACAGACCTCTGCACTTTGACCTCAGAAATGTCCCACCTTCTGCATTCAACTTCAACCTGAACTGTGAACCCAACGCCATGTATCTTCAAACACTGAACTTCAGCAGCAGTGGCCTTATGCAAGATCCACCTTCCAAACATCTGCACAATCTCCCAAATACCACCTCATGGCTCCGAAACTACGCCAATTTCGCCTCCTCCTCGAATATTCCACTTCCTGTTCACTTCACCCCAGACGGTTCATTTTTCGGTGGAGAGCATTTTTACAATTCCAGTGCTGGCGAATTTTGCGTGAAAACCGTACGAGATGATCCCGAAAAAAGCATTGAACTCCGAATTTGCCAGGCGGACTGCCAAAAACCACCAAAATATCCATATGACGCTCTCTGCCTTCCCAAATGCTGCGGCCTCGATGAAGTCCTTCTTTACTGGAGGGGTCAATGCGTCAAGCTGAATACCTTGGCTGGAGAGATTCCATGGCGTCCCAGGGTCACCCAAGGTCACAACAGACGAATTCGTTTTTACCAAAATTTTCTCCCAAAGACTTGCAACGAAGACGTAGGTCTGGGATTCCCCTTTGTGGCATCATGGACCTCCGTGGATTTGACACACCCGAAAAATGGGAAAACTGATCCCAAGAATGAAATCAAATTGGGAACGAACTCCAAACAAAATTCTAAGGTTTACCCAATGCTGCTCTTTACCAGAAATAGAACGTGGAAGTTTGAGAAGGACATCCCATTCTGCGCGGACGGCCTCTTCGTGAAGCCCAAGGGGTCACAGGAGCTGTACAAGGGCGACCCCGACAGATTCGTTGTGTACCACTGTGGCGCCAAAGTGCTACAAGACGACGGTTCCCGAATGGGTCAATCTGTGGTGTACGTGGCGATTTCCATTGTGGCTAGTCTCTTTCTACTGGCCACAGTTGTGGT
The DNA here is from genome assembly GCA_021029165.1 of Cyphoderus albinus. NCBI lineage: Eukaryota > Metazoa > Arthropoda > Collembola > Entomobryomorpha > Paronellidae > Cyphoderus > Cyphoderus albinus. The sequence continues at coordinate 11,483 of VYYJ01002465.1, read as the reverse complement.
CTACGTGTTACTCCTGGACAAGCAGAGTCTCCACGGTCTAACGATTCTCAGCTACTCCATTGCACAATTTGGAAGCTACGTTACCCTAATCATAGCCCACATAATTTTTCTCTTTCCGAACCCAGAGTTCACGGGTATTCTGAGACGCGGATGGTTTTGTTATATCGTAGCCATCACAGCACATTACTTTTATCTCTCAAGCTATTTCTGGATGACTTTAATGAACTATGACCTCTGGGTGACGTTCAGCTCGTTGAGAATGGTTAAAAAGAATCCCAAGGATTCGCGAAGGTTTGCTTTGTACTCGTTGGCGTCATGGGGTCTTCCAGGGATTCTTGTAGGGGTGTTCATTGCGATTGATGAAATTTACCGGTAATAATTCAACTTCATGTAAAACGTTTTTTTGGTGTTATTTAGAAGTTAATTTTATGCCTAATTTGGTTAAGTGACCCAACTACCTTAGTCCCAGTTCCGGATTACGCCACCTCGACATGCTTCGTGTCGCCAGATTTCCGGGGCGAGTATGTTTACCTGCCGATGTCCATTTTCTTTGCTGTCAACTTTATCCTCATTTTGGTGACAATGCGAATTTTCATTTTGGCTCGGAAGCAAAATAAAACTGCCTTCGGCGGAGAAAGTGACGCTAACGCTAGTAATGCCGGGAAATATTCGTGAGTTCAGAAAGTTTTCAAAACTTAGTTAGTAATTATTTAATCATATTTATTTAAATATTTTTGTAGAGCCATCCTGTTCATAAAACTATTCATACTCATGGGCGGCACCTCAATCATCGACTTTTTGACATGGTACTATAATCAGGACAATAAACCATGGATCATAGTTTTTCTTGAGTGCATCGCTTATCTTGTCCCAGTGATGCTTTTCATTCTGCTTTGTCTCAACCGACGGATTCTGAAACAAATGAGGGAAAAATATCCAAAGCTTACACGTAACATAAAATATACATCCTTTAAATGTAACTTGAATAGTTTTAAGATCAATTAAAATTGTTATTAATGTTTCTGATCACATTTATATTTTTTGTTTTTAATAAGGTGTTACAAATGCATTGTTGATGTTCAGGAGGGAAAGCCAACAGCCAACTAGCAGCGGTCATGATCACTCTGCTGCCTCGAACAAAACGGGAAGCACTGTTTCCGGTGGCGCTGAAGAAAAAGAAAATGGCACTGCTGATAATGGAACAGAGCTCAAGAAATTTGCGAGGGGATTTGGGCAGGAAAAGTATGGAGCCAATAATTAAAATTCACTTAAAAGCCAAAACAATAAAGTCATAAATGTGTCCATTTATTGATTCAGAAAATCGATTAAGAGTTTTTTTACATAATTTACATGCACAATTAATGACACAGTTCTTCATGCGTCATATCATTCAATTAAAAGTAAATTGACTATCTGCGTTATACACAAATGGAGAATGTTAATGGGTGTCATTTTGTCAACAAAATTTACAGACCCAATTTTAATCTTTAATGGCATCAGGGAAATCACATTAAGTCTAATGAACTTTCTCTTACTACTATAACCTATCGTTCCAGTAGCAACTTGAACTTTGCTTCGAAGAAATGTCAAGACATCAGTGGAGTCCCCGTAAACACCACCGTAGGTCCCCACTGCAAGCGCAATTACCAAGAAGCACGCAAAACTGAGCCAAGCGAGAAAAATAATTTTGGGTGGAGAAATCGAAAATCCGAGAAAAATTACGGCGTAGGTACAAGTAGTAAAGAGAAAGCAGGTAATGAAGAGAAATGCGGGAAGGACTGTCCTAAGGTGGATATCGTTAAAACATGCAACGAGAATTTGAAGCTCTCTGTAGGTTCTCAGGTACTTTTCGGTGTCGCGGTCAAAAGCGCTTTCAAATATTTGCAATGAATTTACGTGGTTAAAGACTTCGCTGTAGAATGACCTAATGTAGTATCGGAAGCAGGAACATTGAACAAAGCAGAATTCCCCAAATTCGAATATAAAGTTTCCATTGAGGTCTATATAAATCCAAAACGTGAATAGGCAGAGATCAGCCAAGTAGATTTGGGATTCTAAGGACCAAGTTTGAACTTTCACCTCGGGATTTAAACATTCGGGAATGAAATAGTACAAGAAATTATGCGGCTTGCAGGGATCAATCCATCTGAGGAAGGTTAAAGATGTTGCGACGATTGGAGCGTTGTTCATGCAACAGATTTGGGGAAAGATGACCAAGAGAGTTTCAGCTTTTGAGTATTTCCAGGGATTCATTTTGCCTGGCAAAAAATCAAAATTATCCGATGTCCGATTTACAAAAATATTTGCAAAGTCAAAAAATTGACCTTCACTTTCACTTACTGTATTTTGCAATCCATCCTTTTTCGAACTTGAGCAACAAATTAAACAGTTCCACAACTGCGTGCCCTCTTTTTAAATACACGAGCTCGAAAATAATGACAATTGAGAACATTCCAGCAATGATATAGCATTCAATACGAGTAATGAAAGAAATCCGTTTCCCATCAACAATCATTTGAATCCACATGTTCAAAGTGAGAATGAAAAGAAAGATCAATTTCACTTTTCTTAGTTGCCCACATCGATAACGTGAAAGCTTTAGTTTCTCCGATTGAGAATCAAAAGTGAATGGAAATGTTCCAAGAATATTTACTTGTTTGAGATGGATTCTAAAGAAGAGAAGAACTTTCTCCGTGAGTAGCATTGTGATATGAAAACTTCACTCAAACCGACTGAACTGTACAAATGTAATATGAAATGCTCAAAACCGACTAAAATAACTTAGACATAGACATAAAGGACTGAATTTTTCAGGGGCATAAACTCTAAGAATTGATCGATTCTAGATTATTAGCCATTCATTACACCCATTAAAGATCGTTTACTAACAGCGTGGCTAATGAACACGTACATGCCAAACTCTGATCAAATCCATCTACAGAATATTAAACTATTCTGAAAGTCTGCTGCTTGCTAGGTGAAAGCCAATATGATATCTAGGTACATCTAGATTCTAGATCTCATTCGAGAAGGCCTTAATGTACTTTAATTATGGACATATGAAAAAAGTATTCGAAATGATAATTGAGAAATGAGAAACCTAAATTTTCTCGGATTAAAGCGGCTTTAACTGGCCAATATGACGTTCATCGGCATGCGTGGGCAGGGCATTTATCATCAATATCAAGTATAATATTTAGGTTAAGTAGGTAATTAATTAACTAGGATCTCACGAGGGGAAAGCGACGTTTTAATTGCTCCTTTCAATTGTAGATTATAGAACTTTTAGATACTAGGTACTGATTGTGATTATGTACCCTATACACTCTTCTCATAATTTTGCATTTCATGGAGCTCGTAGAAGCTTTAGAAGCAAACAAAGACAAACTGCTTTGCTTTGTGGTGACATGTGAGCTAAGCTAAGGAAACTAAAAAGACTGGGTCAGCTGCGGCTGCGACCACATTTCATTTCATTCAGCCTGAGGCTGGATGTTTTTCCTTAAAGTTCTTTCCAATTTAATATTTACTTAATTTTTATTCCCACTTGCAAAAACTAAATTATAAATTAAAATAAGTGAAAGTGTTTATATATTAACGCACATTTGAGTCTGAATGATAACTTGTTAGTTTAATTGATTTGAGCCGAGATATGACTAAATATCTGATTTATTGAGATGGAGAAACAACAGAAACAGGACCATGATCAGGTGCCGGTTAAGGAACCCGGACCAAACGCCAAACCAGGACCTTCAGTTAAATTGATGAAAGTTGAAGAAACGAACGCTGATTTAAGTCAGATTGGGATTGGGATTGAAGCTGATAACCTGGCGAATTTCCCTCAGCAGCAGGCTCTTGGAAATCCTTTGGTAAGTGAAAGTGACCTTTGACATCTCAGGTTCGGGTTACCCATCCCGACAGGGGCTGAGGACAACCTTGTTTTTGTTGAGTTTTAATTGAATTAAAAAGTTTATTTTTACTAAATAAAGGTTCCGAATTTTTAAATTTCATTTCAGATAATCGAAAACATCTTTTCTTGGCTCCCTGTATCAGACCGGAAGAATTTCCGCCTCGTTTGTAAAAAATGGCACGACGACACCTTCACCAAGTGGCGTCTCACCACACCAGTGAAAATCACGAGAGAAAGAGAATGCCGTGGAATCTCATTCTATACAATTGACCGATACCTCTGGGCTGAAGCGGATTCCCAGTTGGTGGGAATTTCCCACCAACTGAGGTCCAAGCCACTCGGCAGCGTAATCTTGAAGGACTTTCAATCAGGCTCCGCCTTCGGCCGTTACAACAATTATGTCTGGGATGTTGTGACTCCTCATCTGCGAAGCCTCACGTTGGAGGATTGTGCCTTTCTGAAAGACGATTTTTTCGAGGACTATCGTAAACTTCTGGGAATGCCAAAGCCCCAGCTGAAGACTCTGGTACTAAAGAACATACAATACAAAGGATATACATTGCATTATGTAGAGGGAGAAGATTACGACGGTTACGAGCGCAGGGAATTTGATATTGTCAACCAAGACGAGATTGAGATTGGCCACGAGGAGGATTTAACTGGATTTGGATGTGGTGCCAATCTAAAAAATCTAGAGATCTCGGGAAAGCTGATAGTTGTGTCCTGGAAAAATGTTCTGAAAGAAAGTCCCAATCTTCAGAGTTTGACCCTGGACAACATGGATACTCTTCGGAAAATCAATGCCGCCCTGCTCCAGATTCAGCAACAGGAGAAACAAAAATTCCTGAAAAACTTAAAGCACCTGGAGTTGAACTCTCCACTCTACTTTAATAGCTCCGAGATTATGACTCTTCTCATGGCCGAGCCTCCACTGGAAACCTTGAGTTTCTTCGTGCCCAACTCGCTATTTCGGAATTGTGGTCCATTCTCCATGCAAGAGGTTCTCCGGGACACGAAGATCTGCAGAACTCTGAGGAAACTCGAGATTGTCTCCGATGAATTTCCTCCAAAGAAGCCTGAGAAACTGACTTTGAAAAATGAGCCTTTTGGTGAGGTGGAGATGCCGCAATTGCGGGAACTATTCATGTGGGGAAACGTCGTTACAAGCCTGAGTTTCATTAAGTATACACCAAACTTGGAAACCCTCGTGATTAATCTGAGCCACCAGGACAAAGAGCGTCTCGTGAACCAATTTACTCGTGTCTACAAGCAAGACCTGCCGAATCAATATTTCTCTGAGTGGAAACGCTGCCAAGGAAGACTTAGCAATAGTGATGATATCACCCAGTTTACCATGCAAAATACTGACATGGGGGATGTCATCTTGGAGAAGTTGACCCACTTCCGTTACGATTATCTTTATCCAATCACCCCCGAGGGAATGAGGTTGTTGGGAAAGTGGATGCCGAATCTGAGAAAGTTGGAGCTGGTCTTTACCAATGAGTCATTCATAGTAGCATGTGAAAATTGGCCTGAGTTGGAGGAGCTACACTGCCTGCTTGGAAGTACCATGGAGGATAGTGCCGTTACTGGAACAATGGAAATGGAATTGAATGAAAAGAAAAAGGAAACCAAAAGGCGAACAGGATGTCTCGGCGATCTCAAGAAATTAAGGGAATTCCGGTTCCAATGCTTCTGCGGACAGGCCAAGCTGACTGATGCCTGTGTGGAAACCTTTCTGCAGCTAGAAAATTTAAATAGTCTTTCATTGTGTGTAGCGAGAGAGGTAATTAAGATTAAACTTATGCAATCATCAGTCATTAAAAATCAAAATGTGGATTCAAATCTTTTAAAACATTTTATATATATTTTAATTGTTTTCAGTTGACAAAGAAAGGCGAAGCAAGTCTGAACGAGAAAATCAAGCACGTGAAAATTACTCGGAACTATGGACGAGAAGGGAAAAAATTTGACTGTTGTTACAGAATGAGAGGTGAGTTATGTTACGAGTATAGCACGTTGGATATAAACTATGATTGTTTTACTACTTACACTTACTCTGATTTCCCCTGCGACGATTACTAACTGAATGGGTGGATAGGGAATAATGAATTGAATTTTTGAAGAAATAAATTTTTTTATTATAATATGTATAAAATTATGATACATATCCCATTATGGGAGTACTATTACTGTAATTACGCCCTCAGATTTTGTAGGTCATAATGTGAATTTCAGGGGGAAAAATTAAATAACTGAAGGGTGAATATGGTTCAAAAGTATTAATTGTCTATTTACTTTGATAATAAGTTTTTTTCTCCAAAATTTGATGTAATAATATGTTATGTCATATTTTAGTTTAGTAACTAAACTTTAGTTCAATATTATTGAAAATGTAATTACACCAAACAAACATCAATCTTATTTAATAATTTCTATGAAAACTGTACTTTAAATAGACACCAATAAAACTTAAACTACATTAAAATTCTTTCGTTTGTTAAAATTGCATCAAAGCCAATGATCATGATCTAGTAATTATGTAAAAATGTAAAACTGAATTCCTCGCTGAGGTACATTACATATCATGTAAAGTGAAAATAAAAAGTGAAATGACTCTACATTTCATGTTTTCGTGAGTCAACCGTCCGATTTGATCCATTGGAACGATAAAAATAAAATTTGTAAGCAAATTTGTAGTTGATGAGTATGATAACTTAAAATTTTAATGATGGCAATGAATCAATGGAACATTTTTATTTCGAAAAAGAAAATATTTTGCAACTAATTACTAACACAGTTACTTTGAAAAATGCATTTAATGTCTGTTGAGAAAGTGTGGAACAAGATAATAATATTTAGTATTGTATGAAATGTATGAAACTGCAAATTGCAGATCAATAAAATTGGTGGTCCCGTCAGTACGAATTTAATATTAAATTAAACATTAAATTGATGCTATATCAAGCATTTAAATTAAAAAGAAACTTTCCCGTTTTAGATTTTCGACATTTTAGATTTTGTACATGAGAAGAGTACTATAATTTAGAAATATTACATATCTTGATATTTGCCAGAGAACTGAAAATTTAATAGTAATTTAATTTAGGATTTACAGCATTAAGTACTTGCTTACTCACCGCGTGGAAATCCAGTCCTACTTACTAAGGACGATATAATAACGATATGAACCCATGGTATAATTATGCCATGTACAAATAATTATAGTGTCATTCCAGTGACCAATTCATGACATCAGTAAAATGAAATTCAGTTTCTCTACATGGAGGAAAGAAGGTTGTTCCAGCATGAGCAATATGCAATGTACAATGTCATCTAAAGTAAGAATGGAGAATCTACAAAAACTAAAAGTCATTCATACTTTTCCGGTATATTTAACCATACAGAGGTAAAAATGGCAACATTGATGACGGGTGGGCTTATGATTTCAGATTTAATGAATTCTACTTGTTTTTAACTTTTATAACAATTAAGATTAAACATACATAATTTCCACCCAATAATTATTTGATTAGTATAAATTACTACTAAAGAGTAAAACTACCGATTCTTCGTGCACAACATCAAGTTTGCCGTATTTGATAATACAAAATAGACACAGTTAAACGGCATCAAATTATTAATGTAGTTAGATGAACCCACGCGAATCTTTATCTGTCCCAGTGATCTCAATTCACGTTTTAGAATGGGATTACGGCTTATCTCAATATTACACCTAGATGAATGGAGGAATATTTCTGACAATGTCAAAACTTCTGCACAAATTTTCAAGATAACGATGACAATTATAGCGTCCCCAGTGATCAATGGGAAAAGTAAATAGCCCGGTAATGGTATATCACGATGCAACTTTACAGATACGTACAAAGATAAGATAGCCAATAGACAGGTAAAAACGATAGTAACGGGAATCAATTCTTCCTTCATAATATCATTGTAAATCGCCTCCATTATTTGTATTTGACGATAAAATTGAAATTGAGTTTTTTGCCGAGAAATGTTATAAATTTGATTAAGGTAATGGGTGAAACAACGAACGCCCACACAAATATCGTTAAACATGAGGAATATTACAATCCCGGTGGTCCACTGTATGGCGTACCAGTCCCCGAAAATTAGGAAACATTTCCCCAGGCACCCAGCTGGAATGTTACATTTGCTCTGGGATGCCGACATAAAAAATGTGTATGTAATAAATGGAGGTCTGCATGTATTTTGGAACAAAAGCATTACAGTAATTAATGGTACTGCAAATAACGACAGTAGTCCGAGGCACAAGAGAACATTTCCCAACAGATCTGGCCCTGTCTTCTGTGCTATTTCAAAATGCCACAAAATGTACGTTTTGTTTTTAACAATAATAAAAGAAATAATAAAGTATACGTTAGTTAAATTGAAGTAATTTCAAAATCTGAAAAAATAATACCTGCATAGTTGCGGTTTTCAAAATTTTGGAAACAAACAGTAAAACAGATTGCGTTAGAGAGTCGAACAAATACCGCCGGCAGGGCCATCATATATCCGATCAGAAAAATGATTGCTTGAAATTTTAACTCGATTGTGTTGTTTGTGCTGTTAAATGTGGCAGCCAGTTGAAAACTGCGATAGAATGTAGATGCAACGATTAGATAGGAAATCAACCTGCATCTAGTTTGGTTATTTGAAACGCGAAATTTTTTCTCTTCATCATCCCATTCACAGGGAATAATCTGGAGAAAGTTCAATATTAAAGTTCAAACTTAAGGATTGGAATAAAGTGGCGATACATGATTGTGGATTATGAAAGCCGTACTCAATTTACAAACTATCGCTTTGTTTGTAATATGTACTATTTATATGTCCGTGCAACATTTCCAGTTTTGGAACGACTACGCCTAGTAGTTTAATATTTCAGAGACAGTTTTAACTAAAGTGAGCGCGCACTTCACCTTTCACGGTGACTTTCATACCAGATTTGTTTTAAATGAATAAGCAAGCACAATGGCCTACCTATACCTGGCCTACGTACGGCCTTGGTGCGAAAAAAAAGATTTATTTTTGAAATTGAAAGGTTTATTTAAGAAAACACCGAAAAGGCAGATTACTTTCGAATGAAAGCAAACAGGACTCACCATCAGCAACTAATGAAACCTTTTTATAATAATAGTAGGCGGGTGGCAATTATGCAGTGCCAATTGAGGTTTGTCATTTTTTCATGGATTATGTAACAACGGTTCACTGAGGAAAGCCGCCCGACGAAAAGCGGTATCAAAAACCGTCCACCCAAAATAATTGCTCCTCTTGTTTAAAGCCTAAAGCCCAACCTGACTTTAACCTAACATTTAGAATCCAGCCTCATTTTAAAAAATAATTGGTAACGGTTCCTGATTTGGGCGGCATTTCGTTCGTGCGGATTTTCGTACGGGCGGCTTTCTTCCGGACACTGTAAAAACGTCATGCCAAAACCATTAGTTACATTTGATTACACAGGATTACTAGGCGGGTGGCAATTATGCAGTGCCAATTGAGGTTTGTCATTTTTTCATGGATTATGTAACAACGGTTCACTGAGGAAAGCCGCCCGACGAAAAGCAGTATCAAAAACCGTCGACCCAAAATAATTGCTCCTCTTGTTTAAAGCCTAAAGCCTAACCTGACTTTAACCTAACATTTAGAATCCAGCCTCATTTTTAAAAAATAATTGGTAACGGTTCCTGATTTGGGCGGCATTTCGGTCGTGCGGATTTTCGTACCGGCGGCTTTCTTCCGGACACTGTAAAAACGTCATGCCAAAACCATTAGTTACATTTAAATACACAAGACAATGCTGTTAGTTACTGGATGGTGTCCAATGCCCTCGTTTTATGACAATGACAGATTTAATCTGACCACTTTAAATGCCAAAAATGGTAATGAGTATAAAATATTACGCCAGGATAGAATTTTAAAGTAATGGGACCATTATTCTAGTTGATATAAACGTTAAAATTAGGTTTTACATATATTTTATGTTTTGCCATTTTGCCATGAAACATGTTTTACATAATTAAACAGGAATAATTAGAAATATATAGTCAAGCCCCTATTCTGTTTTTACCAACCCAACAGTCAATATATATGACATATATTATATATGTACAACTTCACATGCACTTTTTTTTAATTTCCAAAAACGTCAAAGGTTATTATAACTAGGATTTATTGTGTAACAGACATTTTATTTTAAATAAATATATAACAGTTTTGGCTTTTTAGTTTTATTTTAAAAAAATATTCTGTTTCATTTTTTAAATCCGGAGTTTGTTGAGGTCGGAATTTTTTGTTGCAAGCGTTAATATTTGAATCACCAATATCATGCATAGAGGAACCATAAAATACTAAACTGCTCATTAAAATACTTCTATGGCGTACAACATCAATAGTTTTAATTAATCAATGTTATGAAAATTGACCACAATTTACAATCGACATTACCAAATTAATCAGATAACAATAAAATTAACCTTAAGACCGTTCGATTTGGAAAATATCGTAATAAAGTCAATGGATAATGAACCAATTAAACCTGAATTCCTTGACTTGTAAACAAAATTGTATTTGTCAAGGTCAATTTACTTCAAAGTCGATTGGATGACTTTTAACTTCAAACTGTTTTTGTAATTCTCAAAATCGAACCGATCTGATTTCATAAAAACAATCAAAATATCGTAACTTCGCGATTGATCATTTCATTGGCGTTTATTAAATTACAATTTGAAATTACAGTTAAAACTCATCTACCATAAAAACTCATTTAAAAAAATAAACAAGGCCATAATAATTTTGTCATAACAAAACTTCATGAATGAATGGTTGTGTAATGTATATAATGTAATGACCTTCATTTAAGTTAAATAAATGAGCATAAGAGAGTTTGGAATTATTTGCGTTTTGAAGCCATTAGAAAACTGCTGGTACAATAGTTTCACAAATGGAAAGCTTATTAACCACCGGAGTAGCTAATCAATGACACAAAATATTATACATAAGTACATTAGGTTAATTGTAATCATGTTTACCCAACTCATAATTTGATAACGGCAAATGACGAATTCTTTGTGACCTCTGAAAAACAAAATTGTTTTGTCATTTTCAATACGGTAAAATTGCGTTTTTGTTTGGGATATCTAAAACATTAAAAAATATTATGACCAATGCTTTGTAGTTTGTGGAACTATATGCTGAGGATATTTGCAACCTGCAGAAAAAAAGCCAAAGCCCTATTCCGAAAACACTTCGCAACTGATCTCAGAATTTACCATGCCATTAACTCCATTGTTTCTAAAAGGCTTAGAATGGAGTCAATTTGTAATGGACAAGATCTACCGTTACAGACATGTTTGTTACTGGGATTCCAAAACAAAGAAGTTCAGAGTAGAAAACTCGGCGGTGAAATTGCTTCCAACGACTTGTATTACGAATGTCATCATTTTGGGTGCTATGGTGCCTTGTAGCATGTTACTTTTGCTGATGAATCATTTTGGCGTTCAGGAAATAAATCTGGTTCAGCTTATACTATCAATTCACGCAATAGCTA
>VYYJ01002464.1:0-21434 GCA_021029165.1 Cyphoderus albinus | reverse complement strand
CGCAATCAATGAATAATTAATTAATGAACACAATTATGATATTTTATCTTACCGGTTGATTTAAACCTTCACACAACAAAGCCACCAGCACAAATACCACTTTGCAAATTTGAAAAAATTTCATGATGTACACGAAACAAGTTTTAATACAAAACAATCAATTTTATTTTATTCGTAGTTTTAAACAATGATTTTTTGAATATTATTGATGAACACTAGTTTAATAATTAATTTTGGACACTGTTAAATAATTCAACAAGAAGTCACGCTGCTAATCAAAACACACAACACACATGTTCGTGTACAGCAAAATACCCAGGTGAGTTAAATGTAAACAAAGAAAGTTGCTTTGTGTGCGTTTTGTCAAGTTCGGTGTAAAGGTGCAACAATAAACTTTGCTACTATTTTTCATTATTTTATTACATTTTTAATATAATATAAGTAACTGTTAATTTTAATTCTAAAATCTGCATCATACTTTAAATCATAATTATATTTTTCATGTAATTTATCATCTACAAAAACCATCCAAATAAAAAATGAATACTATTTTTATATAAATGTCGCTTTTATACTAAATTATTTTTGTCGTAAATATCATATCATTATTAATATTTTACAGTAAATAATATTATAATTGATCAAGTGCAAATGTATCACTATTTTGTACGGCAGTAGAACATTTGTAGCAATTTTGACAATTCGGCATCAAGGTGTGGTTCCAGTAGTAAAGCTCGGCCTTTCGTCTGTCCAATCTACGTTTTCTTAATTGTGTTCCTTGTAGGGTTAAATAATATTATAATTGATCAAGTGCAAATGTATCACTATTTTGTACGGCAGTAGAACATTTGTAGCAATTTTGACAATTCGGCATCAAGGTGTGGTTCCAGTAGTAAAGCTCTGCTTTTCGTCTATCCAATCTACGTCTTCTTAATTGTGTTCCTTGTAGGGTTCGTTTCTTTGGATGATCATTGAAAGTACGAATAAACTCCAAAAAGTCCATTCTACCAGAATTAGACTGTGTCATGATCACGAACTCGTCAGCTTGATCAGTGGCAAATCGGGAATATAACGTAAGTGGACACAGCAATAACTTAAAAAGTTGCAACATTTCCGTCACGTTACGTTCCATATTGAATGACGATGATGATGTTTTTGTTGTTGACTTTGGTTCAATTTCAACAAACTTAGTTGTAGTAAAAAATGCAGTCCAAAATGTTAACACTGTCCAATCAAATACCCGAGCAAACGAGTACACATGCGAAAAATTAAAATATATTTCACTAAATTCAACTCGATGCTGGATCGTATGCTTGTCGTAACCTAAGTAATCACGGAGAAACTTAATACACTCTTTTGCGGGAAAACCGGATGTTAAGTAATCAGATGCAATAAACCTACTGTACTCGACGTCATCTAGAAATCGGTCCACCTCGCTCCCGCAATGACATCTGAATTGTAATGGAACTAGTAGTGTCGCTGCACTTTTTCGAAACAATTGTTCTGTTTGTTTTTTTAATTCTTTTGCCATTATAACGTTTGTTGATCCAATGCCTCTAACCGTTCTTTTTCGCGTTGTCTCTCGATTGATGAAATGGTTGCGTTTTTTCGAGGATTAAACAAATCTCCCACTATTAATACGTTTTCTAAAGATCGTGTTCTACTAAGTGCGGTATATAAATATACTTCATTGTATGAGTTATCCCAATGAATAACTATACTTTCTAATGTTTGGCCTTGTGCTTTAAACAACGTCATAGAATACGTATTAATTAGTGGAAAAGATTTAACACGTGTAACTCGACCTGTTTTATCGTCTACGCTTGAGGTGGTATGAGGGAAAATGGGAATTACTCCACCGTTGAGTGGTTGCATCTTACAGTCAGGAAATTCGCAAAATATACATACAGGGCTCGATAAATCAGGAGGAGATTTTGCAGTGTCTTTAGGTAGATAAACTACATCTCGTATAATACCACGACTTCCATTTACAAGTGACCGTGTTAAATTTTTGGTTAACAAAATAGGAATATTCGCACCTGCAAATAAATATTCGTCATAGTTCGGTTGATTCTTTCGATGAATGGTCAGTGGTTTCAAGCAAACAACAGGAATGTTGCGTCGTCTAATTTCTCGCCTGCAAAAACAAAACAAAGAATTTTGTAGTAAATTGTTTAATGAACATTTTATGAAAGATAGTAATAAAAACAATGTTTTTTAAAAAAGTACTTAGTTGTGAGCTTGGACTTCTGCTCTAGTCATACACAAATGTACACTATCTACAAATCTTTCACGGTCATTAGCTGAAACGTTATTAAAGTGTCTACTATTTATTATACGTAATATATTTTCGCTAAAATCACGATTGCGTAGTGCAGATAAAATCGATATAAATATGTTATCGTTCTGACGCAAACTTTGCTTCATTATAATGCAGTGTGTTATCGACCGATACAAGTTAATGCCTATATTACAGATAGTTCTCGACGTTTCATAGCTAGTGGCCAGTGTAATTATCTTGAATGGGAGGGAGTTGAGACACAACGTCACCAACCAATATTATTGAAATATTACCAAAATCTTGAGCGGAACGAAATATCATTCTGAGCTTGGCATGAATAGCATAAAGAAAGGAACCACCAATTAAACCATATTCATCTATTATTATGGCCTTAATATTTTTGAAACGTTCTCTAGTCGTTATTGAAGGCCGCTGGTTTGATATGCATTCATAATCTTCCATAATTTTAAATGAGAAAGCACTGTGAAGTGTAACTCCATTAGCTCGTAATGCGGCTAACCCAGTTGGCGCTGCTACGATAAACTTTATGTTATGTATATTAAAAAGTTCTATTAAAGATTCTATAACTTCAGATTTTCCACAGCCGCCAGCCCCACCAACAATTAAGCTAAATGGTTTTTGGTTCATTGTTGGTATTTGACTTGCTACAAAGTTCACCACACGTTCCTGATCAGCAGATAAAGTTCTGTTCTGCGAGTTGGGTTGAATATGTTTAATTTCTGCCTGTTTAATATAATTTTGGTAATACCTTATTGATTTCGACTTATATTTTTCATAATAATCTCCCCATGGATGAAATAAATCCAAATCGCGTTTTCCAACTGTGGCCATGATGTTTCGCAATGTGCTAAAAAATAATAATATATTTTCATTGCTCGTGCACTATTTATATAAGCATTTTTTTTTTAATTTTTGAAAGAGTATAAAAAGAATGATTTGTGTTTACAATGTTCATTATCAATATTTCTTTTAAAAGACAAAGATGTCTGATACAAACGAAAACTTTTCTCAAGTTGACCACCCATGGGGGTTAGCGCAAAAGAATTTAGTTGAGAAGGCTTTACTTGAAGAAAATTTGGACATGTTAGAAAAATTCCATGATATTTCCAGAGCCGTCGAGCAGCAGCAGCCAAAAACATCTGGTGCAACGAAACGTAAGTTTGTGGAAGTAACAGGAACATTCAACCCAAATGTTTGTGACGATGAGCGACCAACCGCAATTGAGAAAACATCAGGATTTTTCGATGGCGATGATGTGAGGAGGGCAGGAGCATTTAAGGTAAAGTTGTTTTACGACGAAAATAGAGCTGGCTATTTTATTTATTTTACCAAACCAAACGACTCTATTAAGGGGCGTGTTCTTTCTGACACCCATATGAACATTAATGTCTACGAGGCCGAGATACTACGGAAGGAAATCATGCACTTGCTTGACGAAATCAAGAAAACTCCAATGCGTGACAATATCAGCCGCTTAATAAATGACAACACCGCCGGATTAGACAGATCGAATGAAAAATATTGGGACAGCCCGGCTGTGATGAACACTCCAAGCAATAGGTTTTTCGTTAAACCCTACAAAGGACCGGATGCATTATATCGATTCGTTCTACGCTACCCAAAAGGAGAGTACATTGGACCAACGGCAGATATTAGCTTGGGTAACTTGAAAGAATTAATGGACGTCTGGAAAGACTTTGTTGATACCGCTCACAAGCTGGAACAAATGAAAATAAAAAAGCATTTAAATGAACAAGCCGCCGAGGGCACAGACGTACCCGATTCTGCATTAAATTGAACATATATATTCTCTGTTTTTTGAATTGTAATAATCAGTAATAAATATAACACCGTGCAATATGAAACTTGATTTTCAATTACGAAATAATAATTCTTGTGTCATCGTCGGTAAATCTAGGGCGGGTAAGAGTTTTACATTATCTATGTTATTATTGCATCACCAGCATATGTTTGAAAAGATACCTAGTCGTATATTATATGTGTACGAGATCTGGCAACCAATCTTTGATATTTTAACAAAATCTCTAAAAAATATTTCATTTACTCAGAACATACACGACATTGAACAAACTATTAAATCAGACGAAAATGTAATAATTGTTATTGATGACAAAATGATTGATTTAAAGGGGTCAACATTAGAATTTTGTTATAAAATTATTTACAGTTTATTCTCATCATTGTAATTGTTTTGTATTTTTATTGTTACAAACAATTAATTATTCAAATAAACTTAGACCAATTCTCCTTAATACGTCATACTTATATATTTTTCCGACCGGTGATTTGTCGCTTTTAAAACGTAAAAATAACGAAATCTGTCCAATGTATAAAGATTTTATCGTCGATGCTTATCATCAAGCTACTTCTAAAAAATATAAAGGATTGTTTCTTGATTTATCATGCCACTCAGAATATTTCAGTGCTAGAGACTGCATTTATATCACCCCAGATTGTCGTGTATTTCTTCCTCAAAATGCAAAGAATTTACAACAATAAATTGTTTCTCACAAAATTGGCATTCGCAAAATCACTTGAGCGTAAAAGGCTTATCTCCAAAGCATCTGCTGAAGAAATAAAAGCACTTTATGAAATTGTACATAATATCTCTAGTTGAGACTGCATTTATATCACCCCAGATTGTCGTGTATTTCTTCCTCAAAATGCAAAGAATTTACAACAATAAATTGTTTCTGACAAAATTGGCATTCGCAAAATCACTTGAACGTAAAAGGCTTATCTCTAAAGCATCTGCTGAAGAAATAAAAGCACTTTATGAAATTGTACATAATATCTCTAGTTTAGAGTTGAGTGGTGATGATGAGCGAAAAGCAAAGGATTCTACCAAATATTTTAGAAGCTATTTCGCTAATAAAAAACTTGACGTGCATCAAATAAAAAAAATATTTATTAAGCTTCATCGACATTTACCAGGATTAATAATAATTTTGCTTACAAAAATTTTATTGGAAACGGCTAACTGGTTATTGTTAAATTAGAATGAGTAAAGTGTTTCGTATTTTACCTGAAGGCCTGTATGCTGAATTGATAAGCTTGGCTACACAAGAACAGTTACAAAAGTATAAATGGCAGGCCGACTTAAACATGCCCTTCAATTCAAATATTGATACAAAGGAAGAAAGGCATGAAATTACCACACCCAGTAGACAGTGCAAACGAGAGTGGTTGTCATTTGAAGCTTTAAATAAATAAACAATAAATAAATAAAATGTGGAAATTGTGTAATTGTTCTTATTGTATAAGAAATAAATATAAACTAATTAGTTTTGAAAGGTGCCCAGATTGTTTTGCAACTCAATACGCGGAACGGATATCTAGAATTGATTCATTTTCAGATCATGTATATTCAATTTGTGGATTCAAGTGCGCTAACTGCAGTTTCATAATTCCTGGAAAAGAACACACTCGCAAGGGTTCATCTTTGGAACTACTTTATTCTAAATGTGAATGTAAACTATGTACCATTAATACACCTAAGAATATGCTACAATTTTGTTTCCGTTGTGTTGAAGATACCATTCATGTACGTATTAAAAGAACAGATCGAACGGAATTGTCAGCAAAACATTATTGTGGGTATTTTTGTACAAAATGTCGCCGTGCAGATTTTGATATTTAAGACAATGTTTCATTAACTAATATTCAGTAGCAACTTATGAAACATGGCAGACAGTATAAATTGTATGTGCCGGCTTTGTCGCCGATTTAATAGAAGTATAAATAGCATAAGAACTTTTTGCACAACTTGCATTAGACGTACATTACATATTAGATTTACAAGAAAAATATATTCAACGAATCAAATACTTGGGTGCGGATTATTATGTTCCGGATGCGCCAACAGACATTCTAATTATAATGAGTTAAAACTAAATAAAATGGATGTTATTTCTTATGTAAGAACCTTGTTTAGAATAAATAGCAATAAAATTAGTTATATGAAATATATGTGCCCAAAGTGTGACAAAATAATTTCTAACGTTGTGCGCATAAAAACATACTTATGTAATGACGATGATGTAGTGTGTGAAAAGGGATATCTTTGTGATTGTAAACTGCTTGTTTTGAATGATTTTTATTATAAAACATTGAAAAGTTGAAACAATAAAATGATGGATAACAAATATTTTGCGCGTTCGTATTTTAATCCCGTTAATAAAGGAAGTCTTTTAGCAGCTACAGGCTATGCCAAACAAAGAAAAATACGAGATGTCAATAGTGTGAAATCTCAATTGTCCAAAATTACATCATACACATTAAACCAGCCAGTATATCGAAGAAAATTTGTACGGCGTCCGGTTATAGCTATTGAACATGGCGCACAAATGTCTTGTGACCTTGCTGATATGACAAAATATAGAGGTCATAATAAGCAACGGAAATTTATTTTGCTGTGTACAGATAATTTTTCTCGCAAACTTTATGCCCAATCAATTTTAAATAAAAAAGCGAAAAATGTTGCCAATTGCGTTTAATGACATTTTTAAAAAGCATAGAATTAAAACAAATGGATTATTATTACATTTAGATGAAGGCAAAGAATGGTTATCCAATACGGCTGCTCTATTTAAAAAATTGGGGGTAAAAGTTTTTCATACAAATTCGCCAATTAAAGTTGGAATTTCGGAGCGATCAATTCGGTCTCTTAGGGAAAAACTGCAGCGATTGTTTACCCACAATAAAAATAAAAACTACATAAAATACCTTAAATTTATTGTGGACACACATAACGACTCGTATCAATATTCAATTAAAATGACGCCAAATGAAGCATCTAAAGAAAAGAATTGGAGCATTGCAGCATTTAATATGTATAAACCACATGTAATGCGAAAAATGAATCGTAAACCTTCTACGTTACAAGTCGGACAATTTGTTAGATTAATGCGTAAAAATATGATTTTAGACAAGCGTTCAGCCATGGATAAATGGAGTAAGGAAGTGTTTCGTATAAAAAAGATTTTTTATAATGCTTTAGTGCCATATGCCAAACTTGAGGACTTGTCAGGGACCCCACTTGAGGGATCTTATTACTTTGAAGAGCTTAATCCGATTCATATTGATGGAATTAACTCAGATATATAATGGACACAGAAGAACTAAGAAGGTGTGATAATTTTGTTGTAGTAGTTGAGTCAAACAGATTTCTGGACACATTTTCAAATAAACCAAATGATTTTAAAAATCAATTAAAACTCCCCTACCAGGGATATTTTAATTTATCATTAAAGTCAATTTCGTTTACTTTGGAAGATGTGTTACCAAATAATGAGAATAATGAAGTGTTAGACGAAGAAATTAGCGGCATGGAAAGTCAACAAATTGCAACCACAGAAATTTCACAAGATGTGATTAAAATCACACAACCTCCACGTGCATATTACAATGTGCACCGTGGCGATCTGGGAGCGTTTGGGTTTTTTGACGCTGCGAATGGATATTTTGAAGAGCTTAATATAGACGTACGATTTAAAGCATATGTAGCTGGCGATACTATGTTCAGTAAGATCATATATAACGATGAAAATTCTAAAGGATTTTCGATTGAGTTGTCAAATGAATTAGCTCATAGTTTAGGATTTGATCATTTAATTTTTGGTGCAGGCGAGCACGTGTCACAAAATAAAATAAACATGGACTCATTTAATGACCTCCCGGAAAGAATTTCAGTAAATTTAATTGGGGAGGAATACGTGTCAGAAGAGGTAGCATTTGATGTTAGTGCATATACTTCAGTAGACGAAGTTGTTGAAGCCATATCTGATTCAATATCTATGTATTCTGTAGCAGTGGCTTTATTAAATGAAGAACAGCAGTTAGTGGTTAAGGTTGAACTTAAAGATATGCAAGTACAATTTCCTGAATCACTATGTGCATATTTAGGTATTGACAAATTATATGTTTTTCGATCACCTTTAGTAGTGCTTAATTTGCCAGCGTCTTTATTTACTAAAAAAACAATTAGCGCATTAAATCATTTTAACAAACAATATTATAACAAATCTACAAAAGCAGTTACAATCTGCTCTGATATGATTTTATCGCCATCCCAAATTGGTGAAAAAATATCGTGTTTTCTTGCTGTATTTGAATTAAAAGATATGACCTACCAGTGTCACGAATTTCAAAACCCAACAAAGTCGTTAATATATTTGCATGGTTATGACGTTTTATCAATCAGTATAAAAAATACCAAAGGCGAGTTAATACCGTTAAATCAAGACTCCGCAACGTACGCTGTTCTTGAATTCTCTATCCGTATGAAAAATAAGCGTATTATAACATGTAAAAAACAATATTGTTTACTGTCAAAAATGAATAGCGAATCTGATAGCAATCAAGGAATATACGGTTCAGATAATGACTATGAAATTCCTATAAAAACACTGACCACGTCAAGAAAACGTAAGCGTAGATAGCGTTAAAAAACTTAAGGTCGGTGGTGCTCGTGTAAAAAAGAAAATAAAGCGCAATAAACGAAAATTAATTAGTAACAATAAATCAACCAAGCGCAAAAGGTCGAATAGAAAACGCGTTCAAAAACGTAAAGTTACACGTAAGAAGATACGTAAACTAAAACGATGATTCAATCAAACCCTGTAATAACCTCGAAGCTTAACTTACATGCTCTACCAAATATTGACGTTTCATTTGAAGGAGGAGGTGAAACAACAAAAGTTTATCCCGTTCATAATTTGCAAGATGAAACCATACCGCTCGAGTTTAATTTGCCTACGTCTGATAAATTTTATACTTCATTATCGGAAAGTTTCATCTTGCTTGACGTGACCATCACGAAGAAAGACGGTACCAAACTTACAGCATCAGACTCGGTAACATTTGCACCCAACTCATTTCATTCTCTATATAATTCATGCGAAACATACCTTAACGGTACGTTAGTTTCTAAACCCTCCACCTTGTATCATTATAAAAGTTATATGAGGCGACTCCTTACTATGACAGAGGCGGAAAGAAATATGGATTTATCATTGTTTTGCAAAAATGATAATGATCAGCTTGATAATACAAACGATGGTTTTCAAAAGCGATTAAAATTAACAAAAAACAGCACACCTGTGATTTTAATTGGTCGACCATGCGACGCCGTGTTTCAACAAAATAAACTACTCCCTCCCGATTGTCAGATTAGAGTCGTATTTAGACGAAATAACGCATCACTTTCATTAGATGGTACATCAACCGAAACTGAACTTCCTTACAAGATTACATTTAACAAGGCCGAGTTCCATGTGAAGCGTTATTTAACACATTCGAGCGTTGTAAAAGATCATGCATCCTTGTCAAATAAAGGTAGCTTAAACTATCCAAGCGTATTTGAAGATTGCAAAAGCTATTCAATTTCAACTGGAACAATTAATCATATATCTGAAGTGTTAGCTACGGATGTCCCTGAAACTGTACTAGTTGCATTCCTTCCATCTACAAGAGCAAATGGAATTCTAAACAAAAGTGGATTTGTATTTACGCCTCAACAAATAAAAAACATTAGCTTAACCGTGGATGGGCAACCTCATCTAAGTAGAACATATAATTTTGAAGCTGATGAATCATATATACAGTCTCTGGCTGTGCTTCAAGGATTGACTACAGGCAAATCATATATAACTCGATCATGTTTACATTAAATTTTGTTTATCTTTATTATGATTAAGCTTACCAAATGTGAATTCTATTCAAGCAGAAGTTAATCCGATCGTCATCACGGGAAGAATATACAACTACAGATTTTATTATTCCCTTTCCATTGCTACCACCAAGTCGAAATAATTGCATCACGCCAAATATAAAAGGATCATTGCGTTTAGAGATAACATTCAAATCAGCAATAACAACAACACTACAAGTTTTGTTCTTAACAGTTAGTTCTTCTGTAATTGTGATTGACAAGTCCAGAGAAGTTTCAGTACAATGAGTGATAATAAAAACGAACCGGTAGCGGGGACATCAAAATCGTTTGCGTTGCAAGAACAGCCGCGGTTTGGGTACTTTTGGTGGGCGAAAAAGGCCTTTCGATTTGCAGCAAACGCACTTGGACTACAAAATGCGGAGTACAAGTGCGTGTCGAGAAAAGCTCTCAAATATTGTGACAATTTCGAAATTGACATAGGAAAACATATTAAGGAACGACCGAATCCTGACACAGCCACTGTGGCTGATTACATCATCTACACGACCGGTTTAGAGTACCAGGTAGATAAATTCATTACGCGCATGAAAAATGCCCATGTGGAGTGCCTCGTTGAGTCAAGCGGAGATCAGCTCGACGAGATTCACGACGAAATGTTAA
Source organism: Cyphoderus albinus (assembly GCA_021029165.1). Taxonomy (NCBI): domain Eukaryota; kingdom Metazoa; phylum Arthropoda; class Collembola; order Entomobryomorpha; family Paronellidae; genus Cyphoderus; species Cyphoderus albinus. Next base: position 10,779 of record VYYJ01002464.1, on the reverse strand, counting down.
TGACTTTAATATCGTCTCTGTTTCTACTGCGCCATTTATTCCGGCGCCGCCTTCAAGAGTGCCCTCCAATATCTCTGGAAGTTTCAAACCTTCGAATTTTGGATGAACTTCTGCAATATTTGCCAATTTATGCAAATATTGACGGGAGTATAATTACAACAATGAAGAAACATCCCAACATGTTGGCGGGGTTTATGATATTTGACCAGGAACTCTCAGTGAAGGAAAATTGTAAGCTATTTGTGCAAGATAATGAAAAGCATGAAGAAATGTTGGAACGGTGGCCTGTCAATGACGATGACGACTCATTTATTCGTGGTGCACGGAAGTTGGCTTCATCAATGTCAAAAAAGAGACGACACAGGACAGATAGCTCCAGTTCTGAAGATTCCAATCAGCGCAGCTCTAAACAATGGATCTAAAGGAAATTGAACGGATTTTAGCAATGGCGAATGGTAATAAATATAATACTATAGTATGTAATGCAGAAGACGTATCTAAAATAAAATTTAACAACTTTCCCATGCAAATTATTGTTCTTACTAATACTAGTACATTAAATAGAAACATTGGTCATTTTATAGCATTTCATATTATTGTACGCAAACGCAAGCCCTTAGCTTTATTCTTCGATTCGTTTGCTCAGAGTCTTGCTACGTATAAAATTAACTTAGGTATTAAGTGTAAAGCTGTAGTTAAGCGAGCATTACAATGCTCTTATTCCTTATCATGTGGTTTATTTTCAGTTTATTTTCTTTATGTTATGGGTAAACCTAAGATTAAAAAATCTGATTATTTTACATATAATCATTGTATTAGAAACGAAAAACTTGTAAAAATGTTTTATAATAAATTGCTTCAAATAATGTAAATCTGTAAATGCTAGTAAATATATGGTTATAATAAATTGGCAAAAATGAAAAAAGTGAGTTACTGTTATTTTTTAGTGGTACCATTACCCCATGAACGCATTTCATAAACGCATTAACAAAATCCCGCACCTTCACCACCACATATTTTTTTCAGAATTTCATAATATCGTAAATAGTGCATCATAATAATTTGAGAGCAAAAACGTACCATAATTTTTTAGTTTGTGTTTGAACTTTTAGGGGAAACGTTATACCAGGCGGCAGTTTGGGGTTGCATATAAGGTTAGATGATTTCTTTACAATTTCAACTGATAATTTTTTAAATAAACATATTTGATTTACAGATGCCTGTTGCCTTGGATATTGAACGAGACAAATTACGCCAAAAATGCTTTCGGTTATATCCGCCTTTGCAGGGTACTGTAGCGGAAACTCCACATGCCATTAACAACCTATTTGAAGACTGCTTAAACATGCAGAGAGTAACAAACGTGGCTCAAAAAGAAATGTACAATTTTTATAAAAGTATGCTTTCACATAAAATTCTTCACTACATCAACTCTGTCAATGTTCCCGATGAGACTTGGTCGGAGCTTGCCAGAAGGGCACTTGATGTTGCTAATAAATTACAAGAGGAACGCGATTAAATTGGCGAATAAATTAAGTATAAAAAAGGTATGATATATTTATTCAAAAATTTCCATGAAACCATTAATACAAAATAATAATATTACACAATAAAGTAATCACATATATATATATAATTGATTAATCAGCAATATCGTTGTCATTGTCTTCATTTTCTTCGTCAGCGCTGTCAAATCCCTCGTCAGAACTTTCATCATCCCCATCATCATCGTCATTGTCCTCGTCAAAATCGTCATCGTCATCCTCTTCGGATGACAAAGATGCGTCGTATTGGCTGTCTGAATTATTATCATCGCATAAATCGCTAAGTTCAGAGATATCGGAGTCGGAGCCATGTCGTGACAATTTATCACAATGTATTGAGAAGGTCTTCTCCAATACAAAGTCCCTGAATACCCGTTTGTCATCGTAGTGCACTTGGCCACCGTGTTTGTTTTTAAAATTGACGACACGTTTACATGTATTGGCAAATCCTTCCATTCCGTCCTTATCTTCACATCCACAGACACAAAGGTAGATGAAATTTAATGGGTCATCTTTTAGCACCTCTACAACGTCCGGTGAAAATTCTCCAAAATACAACAAAGCTTCTTTAAACTTAGTCAAAAACTCCAAGTTGTTTTCAAATTTGTCATCAACTGTTTCCGTTTTTAAGACTTCATCAGGGAAAAAAGATTCTGCAAAAACAGCACTGCAAAGTAGTAGAAACATTTGCATAGAAAAGCTTTCCTTTGGTCCCATTAATCTTTCTTCTTCGCAGTTATACAGAGTCTCTTTTCCTAAATCTAAAAAATAAAAAAATAAAGTATTAAACATTTTGTTAGTTACACATTATAATAATACACATTATGTTTATGATATATATAAAGCGATATAATGTCTGGATTACACTTACCAATGAAATCAGTTACCTGTGATCGAAAATCTAGAAATGCTGTTTTGTAGTTTATGGTTTTTGATAACAACGCTTCTTCAATTTGGTTTTGTAATTCGTCAAATTTTAAAATTGTCTGTTTCACTTCCGTCCCACATTTACACTTGTAAATCCATCGCTTTATAAAATTGTATGAAATCGTGGAATAAATGTGCCTAAACAGGCTTATAAAAGAAGTAGAAAAATCCATTTTTGTTTATTCTTAAAATACACAATCTTCTAGTAGCATCACAAAATTAACTCTGCAAGAGTCTAGAGAATGGCTTTATATTCTAAGTCCATTACAGATAAATTGCTCTCATCATTGAATATTGTTGACCACAAACAAAGACCAGAATATTGCAGCGGTTTAATGAGAGTACAAATGATAACAACACATGGGTTTACTGCTAATTATCCACTCCCCCAAATTGATTATAACGCAGACAACAATGAACCCTACTACACATTTTGCACGCACGTGGGAACGTGCCAACCTGGGAATGAGTATCTCATATATCTCGACCGGTTGGTTGCACAAGGGAGGCTACCTTCGCATAAATATTTTCAATTATTTCCTCAATATAGTACTTCTCAAAATAACACCATAAGGTCATATGATCCCTCGTGCTCAAGTTTTGTTGTTTTAAATAAAAAAGATGATAAGCCTTACGAATATGGCGGGGAGGTGACGGTCGACCGAAAAGCAAAACCATATATTCGATCTTGTGATCATATGCCGTGTCAGATTGATTCGATAGCAAAATACGCAATTTTGCGAGCGTTTGGTATGGGCGTGATATCAAGAAATGAACTAAATATAATTTCAAGGAAGAATTGGAGGACAAGGTTAAATATTGCATTTTTGCACAGGGAGGAAATATCTGATTTATTTACTAGACAAATATTTTGGCCAATGAACGAACGTGAACGAAATATAATCGTTTGTCCAGCCAATATTATTCCATTTTCTGAAAGTGCACAATTTAAAATAAAACACGTGCCTCTTCCTACGTGTTCTAACAAGGTTTACAAAAACAACTATTACCCAATGCTAGCTAACGTTTCAGCACAGAATACAACCAGATTTGGAAATGATATGATCAGTCTCTGCAGATTCGTAGATAATGTCAGTATTTAAGAAAGAACCGTTTGTACAGAAAGTATTTATCTGTGGTTATCAAACGTGCAACTTTAAAACTTGTGATGAAGAATATTATAATCATCATGTGTTTATGTTTCACGTTTTAGAGTGTTGTGGAAAATATACTGCATCAAAAAGTACACATGTATGTACACTCGGAGGTTCAAAACCACATAGGAATAAACCTAGTTTTAATTTAGATAACATACAGACTGGAAAGTTTGTTAAAACAGCAGACTCTCTTGAAAATACACTAAATGTGTATAGCTATACTTATGATATAGGCATTGTGACTGTTGTAAATGCGTTTTCTTTAATACGGGAAGATACTGATTCAATATTGCAACAATTTTTGCAACATTTTAAATCAATAAAAGTACAGACAATTTTGTCGGTAAATCTAATAAATTTAGAAACAAAAAAAACAAAATTGAGACATATACGTACCGGTTTCAGACCAATTTATCATACTTCTTTCATCGCTGATGATATAGATTTTCTCCAAGCGTTTACTGATAATTTTGTTTCAGTTTTTTCAAAAGAGTCTAGCTCTTATTCAATTCAGTCTATAACACAAATTAATCTTAGAATTATTGAATATCGCCCAATCTCACCACGAGGAAAATTAAATATCTTACCAATGTATTTACGGAGACGTCAAGGTTTACTAAATATTAAATGTGAAAACGATTGTTTTTTATATTGTGTGATGGCAGGCTTACATTTTGATAACATTCGGTTGGCAGACGCGCCAAATATATCATATAAGGATCTAACAAGTAATCAAAAACAGAGACTCAAAACAATACTAGAAAATCCGAATACATATGAGGATATTATAAACGATATAGGATATAGAGAAAAGCTTCAAAAATTTCGCGGCCCCATTACTAATCATAAAATAATAGAGGAATGTGAACAAGTATTGAATATTTCTTTATCCATATTTGAATGTGATATGACTGGTAATATCACTCCATGGAAAATTTCTAAGAATGCAGGCGCTAAACCAATTTCGTTATTAATTCTAAACAAAGGTGTCCAGGGTGGTCATGATCATGTTTTGCTGGTTCATGATTTCTCGCGCTTTATGGGGAAGAATCATGGTCATAAACGTATATACTGTCCACACTGCTTACAAGGTTTTACTTATTGTGGATTTGAGAAGCACCGCACTGAATGTAGAGTTGTTAATAAATTAAAATATAAGATACATAATGAGCAATATTTTAGATTTAAATCAATGTACATGCGATTACGACAACCATTTCAATTGTTTTACCACATAATGACAATTTTTAAAAGAAATGATCATCGTGTCCCTCTGGCAATAACTGAAACGACACAAACTACATTAGGAGAAATGGAACCGGTGGGTTATTATTTAGTGCTTTTATTTCATGATAATGTAATTTACGAAGATATTTATTTTGGAAATGATTCTGTCTGTAAATTAGTGCAACTAATAATTTGGGCCGGTGGTGAAGTGGCACATTACATTAGCAACACAATATTTCCAATTAAAATGTCCGCTGAAAATCGTAGGTCGTTTAAAAATGCAACTCACTGTGAAATGTGCAAAGGTCAATTTGACAGCTATCGAAAAAAAGTACGTCATCATCTTCACTCTGTAAAAGATTATAATTATGAATCATGCTTGTGTCAGCTTTGTAATATAAAAATATCAAAGCGAACATTTTTAGTTGCTTGTGCATTTAATGCTTCGAAGCTTCATCACCTACTTATATTAAAATTTGCAAGTTTTCAATTTTTAAAGCATATGTACATTATTAGCAAGGAAGGAAGTTCAGTTATTTCAATGACTATCCCGCATCTTGTTCGATTCATTGATTTGAACAAGTTTTTTAATTCCGAGGTGTCAGAGCTTGCTTTGTTTTATTATAATTGCAACATGCCGAATAAATATGCTATAATGAAGCAAGTATTTGGCAAAAAATGGTCTGACTTAGTGTTACCATTGCCATTTCCGGAAATGTATTTTGATGATTTAACAAAAATACATCACCAGGAATTTCCGTCATATAAGTGTTTTAAAGATAGTTTGCATAATATACGTAAAGACGATTTTAAGCGAGCAGAGAATATTTACAAAACATGGAATTTATATGATTGGGGAGAATACATGTATTTATTTATAAAGTCCCATGTGGCATTGTGCGCAGACATTTATAATTCTATGGACAAAATGCTACTTGATAAGTATATGCTGTCATCCCATCATTCTGTTAGCCTTCCAATGTACATATATAATTGTGCACAGTTTCTCTCCTCAAGAGATGAATTTTCATGGGAGCATATGGAATGCGTTGACATGATGACATTAACAGACTCCCTTATAAAAGGAGGAATTAACCAAATCAACAAACGTCTTGTATCAAGTTATAATGAGTTTACACACATAAATATTAAAGAAAACGAAGAAAAACGATATATTGCATCATTTGATTTTATTTCTTTTTATAGTTCATTTTTAACAGAAAAACTTCCTTATCGAAATTTTAGATGGTTAAGTCAGGATGAAGTGAACAATTTTAAAATTGAAATGCTTGATACAGAAGATGAAAATTACGTACTGACGGTTGACCTTGTTTATCCGTATCAAAAGCTAAACTTATTTCATCGGTCCTTGCCATTAGCTGTTGAGAAAAAATGTGTAGATTACTCTTGGTTGTCGGAATATCAAAAAACTCTTTTGCCTGAGTCAAACTCACGGCTGCTATCGTATGCTCGATTAATTTCAACATTACATAATAAGGAACATTACGTAGTGTACGGGAGAACTTTATCCCTTTATCTTTCGTTAGGCTTAGTTCTGACAAAAATTCATCGCATATTCACATTTACAGAAAAAGCTTACTTGCGAGATTTTGTCACCCCGTTGCTAGAAGAAAGATCAAATAACAACGATCCGTTTGTTAAACATTTTATTAAATTGTCGCTAAATTCTTTAATAGGATCTATGGCGCCAAACCAAGCAAATCGCCAGTCATCAAAACTCTGCTTATCTCCTCATCAAGCACACAAAGCAGTTGCAAATCATTTGTTTCGTGATATCATTCTTATTTCACAAACTCTTTGTATTGCGCAGTTGGATAAACAAAGGCCTGTATATAATATGCCTAAAATTCAGGCAGCGGTTTTGCTTGAAAAATCTAAAGCTGCCATCCATAAATGTTTAATGAAAGACTTCCTTAATGTGTTTGGTGAGAAAATGCAATTAATTTCGATCAACACGGATGGCTTTGTTTTACTTTTTAGATACACAAATAATGACTTTATTAATGACATGAAAAAATTATTACATCTACTTGAAACTAGTCATTTAGATCCTTCCGATAAGTTATATTCACCAAAGAAATGTAACGCTGGCATGCTTAAACTTATTGACTATAGAATAATGGAAATGATACTTCTACAAGCAAGGTCTTTCTCTTATATTACTAAGGGTAATAGAGAAAAACAGAAATCAGTTTCAAATATACCTATATCTTTGCGCGATCAGATTACGCATACTTTATATAAACAAATTCTTGACGCAACTGAACGAATTTCGTTAAGCTATGTGGCCAAAAGACAAGACAACTATAAAATTACTTATTCAATATTTGACCGAATGTGCTTAAGCATTGTTGATTATAAAAGAAATTGGATATCGCTTCATGAATCTAAAGCGTTTGGGGAAGTGTAGACTATTTTAGCAATACTTTACAACTACAATTGGAAACAAATGTCGTTAAATAATATTATTAATAAAATGGTTGTATCCACAAGCATGGTATGTTTCATTAGCAATTGCTACTTTATTTGTGCAAGACGTTATTTTTACTCACACAAAAATGGATAATTTAAATTCAATATTAGAACGTTGTTTTGTAAACATTTTAATAGAAGAGATCATGATCGCAGTCTCTTATACGTCAGATTTACTCTTAAACGCCGTGCTAGATTCTAGCAACATTTTTTTGTTTGTTGAAAATGTAGACTTGTTTTTACAAGTAAACTCAAATATTAGTGAAAGGATTAGTGAGTGGTTCAATATCAACTCTTCAATCGCATCAATGCCATCGAGCTCGCTCATCATGGAACAGCTACTGGAAATCTGGAACGAAGAAGTTGCGACGTTTACGGCGATTGTGGACGAAACAGAAGATGACTACGTCGAGTTTCTTCTCAACGCGTCTCATATTACGTTCGAAGGAAAAGTTGAGGGGGTGATCGCTTCATGGCATAACGAAAATATTTTTTCTTCCCGTGATGGCGATCGGATTAACTTCTGCTTGAATAGAATTCACATTTGGTAAGCTTAATCATAATATAAATAAACAAAACTTAATGTAAACATGGTTAAAAGCAAACCGACTAATAGTATTCACGTTGACCTTTTCACAGATTTATGTCAAAGTTTTATACAGTGGGACAACATTGCATCAGCACAACGCAATTTATGTTAACTTAATATATACGCTATTTATGTTATTAATAATCATACCAAATGTACTTTTTCATTCTTATTATATTATATATAACTTACAAAAAATATTTCATATCCGAAAAGTATTCAACTGCTGTGAGTTTTGCAGTCAAAGTTTTGGACTGGTGGTGGTCACATCGTGTTTATTTGTTTGTTCAATTCCAAAATTTTACTTATTTATGTAATATCAAATGATGAGAAAGTCTAAATGAGAACCTCATTAAATAATTGTAAAATATTTTTGTTTAATTTATTAATAAATCCACCAATTTACACTCAATATTGAACAATGAAGGTCACTGTGCTTTTCCTATTATTTGGCACATTATGTGCAAATTTCAAGTTTAGTATTGGGTGTTCAGATATGAAATGTGAAGAGTGTCTGACCAAATCGCGAACATGTTTGTTTTTGCTTAGTATTGGGTGTTCAGACATGAATTGTGAAGAATGTCTGACCAAATCGCGAACATGTTTGTTTTTGCAAACAAAAAAAGGTGACGTGTGTGTCACCAAACAACAAATCTTCAAAATAGACTTTGTTCGTGTTTTCAAAAGCTGTGACAGTTTAAAACTCAATCCGTCTATTAGCACAGCTCGTCAGACATTTCCAAGCTCAGATAAGAATGGAAAAAGCGAACAAATTCATTCTGACATGACAGATTTTAAAATAAACCATGGCACACCCACACCGTCAAACAAATACAAAGAGAGTGTTAGTGTTACAACAAGGCCACCGAATGTGCCCACAACGCTGACAACAACAATACCATGGAGACCAACAATGTCATCAGTTTTCACACCAACACAGGTGGCTGGTGTAGGATTTGCGTTTGTCACACCGGCAAGCAGCATACACAACGGCACAGCAGTTTCAACGGAATTCCATGATGAGTCATCATCATCGTCATTACATGGAGATGGCGGCCTAGATGACGAGACTTCTATTTCTAAAGACGATAGTCTGTCCATTCATCCACACGATGAAACTGGAAAGATGAAACTTACTATGAATGAAATGACAACGTTTCCAGTTATTGAAGAAACTCATAATGGAAATAAAAGTGGTGATAACGCTCTAGACACGGAGTCTACATCAGAGATAGCACAAATCACACAAGAACCTGCTTTTGATGATCATGATGATGTGCACAAAAGTACAGAAGATGTAGCTGTCTACGACTCTTTTGTATCAGAGGATGCCATGGAACAAGAACATCGTCCATCTACCCAAACCTCCAACGAAAATAACACTGATCGGCAGAAAAGGCTGAAGTTCAGGCGGTTAGGGTGGTTTGATTGGAAGTTACCAGAACTTCGAGGATGCACCGAGATTGTGAGCATTTAGTGTTAATTCCATTGCTTTCGTTGTAGATATTATTTCATTATATTTTATTTATTATATTTCAAACATTATTTTATATTTTTGAATAACAGAATGTGCACATCTGTGCAATTTTTAATTGTTTAGAACATGGATGAGCAGATGAGAATTGAATTCCATTTATGTAAAACTTTCCGACTCATTCGAAAAATGAATGTTACTGGAACAAGAACACCATCCATCTACCCAAACCTCCAACGAAAATAACACTGATCGGCAGAAAAGGTTGAAGTTCAGGCGGTTAGGGTGGTTTGATTGGAAGTTACCAGAACTTCGAGGATGCACTGAGATTGTAAGTATTTAGTGTTTATTTTATTGCTTTTGTTGTAAATATTATTTCATTATATTTTATTTATTATATTTCAAACATTATTTTATATTTTTAAATGACAGAATGTGCACATTTGTGCAATTTTTAATTTTTTAGAACATGGACGAGCAGATGAGAATTGAATTCCATTTATGTAAAACTTTCCGACTCATTCGAAAAATGAATGTTACCGCAGAAGTCAAGCTTTGGAATCAAATGAGCATTGCTGCTGTCTTCAGAAGAAAATGCTTGTATTTGTTTTGGTACAACTCAAAATGTCAGAGGATTTAACATACAGAAGTCAAGCTTTGGAATCAAATGAGCATTGCTGCTGTCTTCAGAAGAAAATGCTTGTATTTGTTTTGGTACAACTCAAAATGTCAGAGGATTTAACAGTAACAACTGTCAATCTTCCCGCGTTGTATTTTAACAAAATTGTTTTAGGTTAAAAAGTGATTTATAAAATTTATTTTATTATTTATATGACTTTACTACTTTTACTGGAAATGAATTTATGCGGTCTGAAAATATTTAACATTATTTAGTTAATACAAAATGTATGTATTATTATGATTATTACGTATATTGTTGTCATCAATATAAATGATTTTAAAACATTTACTAAAATTTAATCTAGTTTGGAAATGGCTTCATGTAAAACTTTTTTAATATTTATACATTTATTTATTATGTTTTCGTTTGTAGTTTCAGTTAATGCTGAGATTTATTTATTTATACAAACCAGTGTTTATGACCAATTTAAACATGGACTAAGGAAACATTTGGTTTTGAACAGCATAGACTGTTATAGTAATCGTTGTAATTTTATATATATTATTCAAACGTAAATAATTATTTCATGAAAAATATTTAACAAACTATAAATAACAGAATAAAAAATTATTTTATACTTTACAAGTTAAACTTACATATAGAATAAATCAATTTACTGCATTTTATATTTTATTTAAAAATAATTACAGACAAAATAATGTTCATCTTTACATTCATCTCACACA
>VYYJ01002463.1:0-21443 GCA_021029165.1 Cyphoderus albinus | reverse complement strand
AATTTGGACCGGTGTTTAACATCAAGTTTATCAAGGCGGTTTATGAGCTTCAGAAGAAGATTAATGCGGTAATTATTTAAAATCAATTAAATTCTCAGAGGCAAATACTCCTTGTAATTAAATAACATAATTTTTAGATTACTTCACCAAGTGGGAAAAAATTAGGGGACATTTGCTGGAAACCTTTGGCCCCCGACAACGAAAATTGCCTTTATATGGGCTACCTCGACTGGTGGCAAAACGACTGGCAGAAAATTATGAAAAACTGGAACCCCTCCGCGTTATCAACGGGCGATAACCTCGATGAGAATTATCTTGACCATTTCCTCATGTGCTCCACCACTCCTTTTAGCATACCCTGTCTTGGGCGTTACGGTGGGCCCATTGAGCCCAGTATTGTGTTGGGTGGTTATGATAAGCTCGAAAATGGAAAGCCCGACTTCAAAACCTCCAAGACCGTCCTGCTCACATTTTTTGCACTGGACTACATCGACAAGTCTCTCAGCGAGCCTGCGAAGGAATGGGAAAAAACGTTTTTGGAGTACATGAAAGAACTGGTTGAAGATGAGGACTCGGAAATTAACCAGATGATGCATGTCTCCTATATGACGGCGAGATCGATCGAGGACGAGATTGAGGCGTCGAGCAGGGGTGAATTCAAGACCATTGTGATTTCCTACATGGTCATGTTCATCTACATCTCTATTAATTTAAGAGACTCGTACTCGAAAGACCGATTTTTCGTCGAGAGCCGCATCGTCCTTGGCGTCACAGGAATTCTCATTGTTCTCGCCTCGGTGACATCCTCCGTGGGACTTTTCGGCTATTACGGTCTTCCAGCGACTTTAATTATCATGGAGGTGATACCATTTCTTGTGCTGGCCGTGGGCGTCGACAACATTTTCATCATGGTGCAGCACTACCAAAGGTCACAGAGACCCACGGGTTCAACCATTCCACAACATCTAGGCCACGTGGTGGCGGAAGTGGCGCCATCGATGGTTCTCAACTCGGTGACCGATTCCGTCTGCTTTTTCCTGGGATCTTTGTCAGGCATGCCGGCCGTCAGGGCGCTGTCGATTTACGCAGGCGTCGCACTCATTTTTAATTTCACCCTCCAGTTCACAATCTTCATCGCCGTCTTTTCCCTAGATCTGGCCCGGTCCGAGGCTGGACGATTCGATGTGTTTTTCTGCTTCAAACAGGATGTCAGGGGTGACCAGAAGCCGGTGTACAGCAAGGGATTTTTATACACATTTTTCAAGAAAGTTTGGGCGCCACTTATCCTATCTTATCCGGTGAGGGTTATCGTCGTCAGTTTGTTCTTCCTGTGGACCTGTGTGAGTCTCGCAGTCACTCCAAGAATCAAACCTGGCATGGATCCCGAAACCGTGCTGCCGGAAGACAGCCACGTGACCATTCACTTTAAGGCGTTGTTCGGACAGGCGGAAGTGGGACTTCCCCTCTTCTTCGTGATGAAAGACTCCGGATTCGATTACAGCAGCGAGCAAGGTCAGGATTTAATTAGCAGCAGTAAAAACCCTTTCAGCTTGGTAAGTCAGATCTCCACGGCTGCCAAATTTCCCAACGTCACGTATGTCGCGAAACCCGCCTCGGCGTGGATTGACGACTTCCTCGAGTGGGTTTCCAACGATGACTGTTGCAAAGTGAATAAAACGTCGCAGGGATATTGCCCCAGCNTGGGTTTCCAACGATGACTGTTGCAAAGTGAATAAAACGTCGCAGGGATATTGCCCCAGCTCCACAAAGTCCAGGGATTTGTGCACAAAGTGTGGCGTTAGACTAGCAGACGGTCATGTGAAAGTTGCCGATTTCGATAAGTACTTGCCCTGGTTCTTAAAGGATAACCCGAACAAAGAGTGCTACAAGGGAGGTCACGCCCTTTACAGTCCGGCCGTCAAGTTCCAGAAGTCGAATGACACCGGAAGAATCCGAGTGGGCGCCACATTCTACATGAGCTTCAATACTGTGCTCAAGACATCTGCTGACTTCACAAACGCCCTTATCGAGGCGAGAGTCGTCTCAGATAACATTTCCGACACACTGAACAGGGCGACACACTCGAAAAGACATGAAATTTTCCCCTATTCGCCCATTTTCGTCTTTTACGAGCAATTCATCACCATCTGGCGGGACACGCTTATCTCCTTCTCGATAAGCTTCGCCACGGTTTTCTTCATCACATTTCTTGTCCTCGGCGGCGACCTCTACTCAGCCTTTATAATTCTCCTCACCATCTTCATGATTGTGGTGGACGTCGCTGGAATGATGTACTTCTGGAACATCACTTTGAACGGGGTGTCCCTCGTCAACTTGGTCGTGGCGGTGGGCATTTCTGTGGAATTTTGCACCCACATCGTGCACGCCTTTCTCGTTTCAACGGAACCGAACAGAGTGGCCCGTTCAAGGGACAGCTTGGTCAACATGGGAAGTTCCGTGTTGAGTGGAATCACCCTCACAAAGTTTGGAGGCATTGTCGTTTTAGCGTTCGCCAGATCACCGGCGTTTCGCATGCTCTACTTTAAAATGTACCTGGGCATCGTCTGCTTTGGAGCGCTCCATGGGCTCATTTTTCTTCCCGTTCTCTTGAGTTTTGTGGGGCCGTTTAGGAAAAATACGAGTGAATAGGAAATAATTTTTAAACATTGATTAAAAATTAAAAAATAATTAAAAATTAATAGGACTTAATTAATTATTAGTAATAAATGTGTATCGATTTTAATTGATCAATCAATTATTAGTAAATTGGAACAGTCATAGGTAAATTTAATATGTAAAATTGTAATGTAATGAAGTAATTACAGAAATGATTAATTTAATAAAACGAAAATTAAAAAGGAATAATTAATAAGAAGGTGCCTTTTAAATTATTTATTAATTAAGTCAAAACACTTTCACCGTTAAGTCTGGTCGATTTTAGCTTATCTAGTCTTCTCATAGTATCACTTGGTCTGGGGGGCGGCATAAGTCTTGTGACTGCTTCATAATCATGATCACCGCGGTCGTTATCATAATCATAATTATAACTATCGTTAAATTTAATTATGACGGGGTGAACACGACGAGTGGAACTCATAGGAATAGAACTTTTCCTCGCGCATCGCGTAAACTCCTGCCCTACACAAAAGAAAAGCGATAATGAAAATGAACCAAAAACTATACCTAGGCTTAATTAATTGAAAAGTTACTTAATTAGGATTTAGTAATATTAAAAGACAGACCTTTACTTTATTCGACTCTTCGTCATTTCTTTTGTAACGCGACTTCCGGTGAAAAGGGCTCACGTCCAGGAAATTTGCTTCCGGGTCATCTATACACCTCTGGTTGTTTTCTGAATCACTTGAACATTTTGACATTTGACCTTGACTTTTACTTTGACCTGGCATTGACTGGCTATTGTTGCAATTGCTTCTGCGACTTTCTTTGGATGAAGTGAAAAAAATGGAATAAGACAAAAGGACCGTCCTTCTCAACACTCGAAAAAGTCTCCAGCTCTGAAACCACGTGGTGAAGGTGGTCCACCAGTTAGCAAATTTGCGAAAAAGATACTCCAGGTGCCAGTCCACGTCGTCTTCGTCGAATTCCAGGGGCGTTTTTCTCAACCTCGGACGCTCGCTCAGCAGCTGGTCACAGACGAGACCTCCTCTGATTTGCGACTCGGAAACGAATCTCCTCACCCCCTTCCTTGGAAGAGGTTGGCGTCGCCTTCGATAAGAACTTGAGCTTCTGCTCACTAAACCCAAACTCTCTCTTCTGCTAGTCGGTGTCCGTAAACTTGCTTCCTTGATTAGTTAAGTTAATTGATTAGTGAATTATTTAATTAAATCATAAATAATAATGAGCAGTCGATTTTTAATTAACTTTTTGATTACCGATGGCGGTGAAGATGTTGGCATCGTTCACTGAACCGAAAACTCGTGGTCATTCATAAGACAAGGGCAGAGGCAAGATTCGCAAAAAATCATGAAGCTGTTATTTAAAATGAAATAATTAACTAAAGATGAGATATGACCGCGGAAGTGAAAGAAACGTAGCGGTGATGCTGGTGACGATGCCCTTTGCTTTAGCCATTTTAAACCAATTATTTTTTTCAATTAGCCTTTAATAAACCATTGAGATAAGGTAGGTAATTTTATTACAGTTACAGTTAAACTTTGTCACTATGTCACAGTCACAATTTTCACTTTGATGTGGTTAAAAAACTTTTAAAAAACATTTTAATTCTAGATTACATTAGCGGAACCTGACGAGATTTTTTACTTCGCGTCAGTTTTTAAAGTGACGATGACCATGACGGTAGAATTTGAATTATTAAAGGGCAATGGTCACTGGTCACATGATATGATGCCATTTGATCACATCATCATAAATATTTAATCATCACATCACATAACCAAAGGAAAAGGAAATTGAAAAGTGACAGTTAAATGATATCAAGTCAAAGCCAAGTTACATTTTGCTAAATGACAGTAATACCAGAGATCGAACGTGCTTCACATAACATAAATATCATTATCATTGGATTTTGGCGAGAAGTTTTTTTATTGCTACCATTACCAATGAACTTGATTTGTCTCCTCTTCCGTTCGAAAAGTGAGGTTTGACGCGACTCGATAATGTGGATATGTTCAATTCTTAACGTAACATTTAATATATGTAACAGTGTGTTAACGCAGACACGAAAATGACATTAAAAAACCAGGGTGCATTACTCCCTTATTATTTCAAAGTTAATTGTGAATTTGAAATGCTCCACCTTTTCCTTTAGGTGATTTCGTTCTGCTTTTCCTTTCGAGTTTCAGTTGGGCTTTGGCTCATCGAAATGTGGTCAATCATCATATTAATGGTCACATCACAGCCAAGATGTGGCGTTTGCATTTGGTCAAAGATCTTGCAGATGGCAAGCCAAGATAAGATTGCGTTGAGTTGCGTTCCTTGTGGCAGCCACAGCCACGAAATTACAAGAAATTACAGAGTGTAAGCGAAAAGCCAAAGCGCTCTGCCCTTAACTTACGATAATCGTTGCGTTATGATTATTTATGATGGTATGTGATAAAAAGCAGAGTTGAAGTTGAAGTCGAGTGAAAAGAAAAAGATAATATGCGTCTTATCTTTAAGAAGTTTTGCGCCAAGACGAAGCGTATGGTCATATTGGTCATTCATTGGTCATGCGTCATATTGATATGATTATGATTATCAAAGTTGCAATTATTTGCAAGTGTGCACACACAGGTTAAAATGGCGTGGCTGTGGCTGTAGCAAAGGTTCCTAGTCCCAACTAATCAATGACACGGTGGCACGATGGTGGTAGTATCTTGTAATGGTCACATTACAACTTCGACAATGATTGGTGTTAGTTGTACATTCTTCTGAGTACTCGCTCACTCATACTTCATACACTTTCGCCTTTTCATTTTTATAAGACTTACAAAACTTGACTGCGAACCATGAACCAAGCAATGATAATCTTTCAAAGTGAAAATTATTCATCGTCATCATCGTCAATGTCCTCAGTCCTCAGCGGCTTCACTTATTGGCATTGGCAAGGACTTTTATGAGAAAGTTATAAAAAATGTGAAATATGAAAAAAAGGTTTTTTAACACTTTTGTTTTAAATAAACATTGCAATATGAAAAGAAATGAATGATAATGTGAAGCGAAAAAGAAAATTTTGTGGTGAAAAATTTAAATATTATTCATAACAAGTCGTATAATAATTAAATAATTAATGTAATATGTAAAACAAGGAATTTGTAACAATTTGTAAAAATAGTCAACAAAAAGGTACATAAATAATAAGAGGAAGAGCCTTTTTTAAATTGCAGTTAATTAATTAGGCAATTAATCATAGACTGCGGGTTCCTGGATTAAGGTGGAGATTCCAGTCGTCGTAAAGCTGCTGGTCTTTAGTTGTTGTAGGGAAAGCAAGAGACGATCGGCGCTGTGCTGTGGCTGGAGAGGTCTCAGTCTGGGAAGCTGAAACTGCTTCAGTCACGACATTGACCACATTCGAAGCTGCGGCAACATTTTTGCCCTGTACTGAAGCTGCTGGCACCTGACCTTGAGCCTGAGGCATTTTCGTCTGTGAACCGTCTGGATGTACAAGGACGTGCGAGTGCGTCTCTACCAAGTGGGTCTCCACTGCGCCAATTGGAGGTGGCAGAGGTCGGCGAGGAAATGGGAATCGAAGACCTCCAAATCGGAAAGCTGGCGCTGCAGAGTATATCGGCCTGGGCATGGACGCCGCGAGAGTTGCATATCCTCCACCGAGAGGTGCCTGCTGCACGTAGGTCCCTCCATTTCCGCTGTACGCTCCAGCAGCCGCGCCAGTCGAGGTCGAGGTCACAATCGACTGTTGCTGGGCAGGCAACACGGAAGCGGCGGGGTTGTGGTAGACGTCGATCGCTGGTTGAACTTGCTGTGACCAGCCAATTGGAACGTGGCGACCGCCGCCACTTCCACCAGTGGCCATGCTCAGGAGCTTCGCGATGACGAACACAGTGAAGAGCTTCAAGCTGATGGTGAAAATCGACTGGTACATCATCATGCTGTTGCCCATGTTGTGGTTGTAGTTGTAATGGTTCATCGGTGGAGGCGGATGTGGTCCATGATGACCACCTTGATAACCACCACCGTGTCCGGGTCCATGCCCAGGTCCATGGCCTTGGCCAGGCCCATGTCCATGTCCTCGCAAGGAGCGCTCCGATGACTCCGAGCTTGCAGCACTTCCACTTCCTGAAAATAAGTTTTTAAAATTAATTTGTCAAAAACAGATTTATCAAGTACCTATCTAATTAACCGTTAAAAGCTTACCAGCGTAAAGCCAGATGACCAAAAGACTGGAGGAAACGAGACACTTTTTCAGCTTCATTTTTTTTCTCTTTCGCGAATTCCTCCTTATTTACAATTGACTTGTTACAAGTGACGCCTTTTCACTCGCCCAGGTTCGAGTTCGAGTTGCTTTGGATGGAGGATCGAAATCGAACTCATGAGCGAAAAGTTTATTTCATGAAAATTGTCGTGGCTGCCACTTTTCAAAATATTGCTTTACTCACTTTTTACATGA
The DNA here is from genome assembly GCA_021029165.1 of Cyphoderus albinus. NCBI lineage: Eukaryota > Metazoa > Arthropoda > Collembola > Entomobryomorpha > Paronellidae > Cyphoderus > Cyphoderus albinus. Next base: position 14,356 of record VYYJ01002463.1, on the reverse strand, counting down.
ATGACTGCTTGCTCAGCCTCAGCTTCCGTCTTCATTCAGGTTTCATCATACTCAAAATATGCAAGTGAAACTTTATCAAAGAACACATACGTATTACAATACTAATGCATAGTTAGTTAAGTTAAAATCATAGGCGTCAAACCGGCTTGTTAAGTGGCGTCTCCTCAGCATCCTAAAGATAAGCAAAGGTTCCTCTTGTCGTCTGTCCGTCCTTTAAGATTTTGCAACAATTTTGTCTGTGCGCAGCAGCTTCATTGTTATTTAGACAAAAGTCTTTGTTTTCTTTCGCTACTTTGAGATTTTCAATCTACTATGACCATGACTGAAACATTTTTTAAATCTTTGAAAATTATCAATCAGCTTTTCTCTGCGTACTCAACTCACTCGACTCGAGTTTCTTTAGAAGATTTTGATTGTGTGGGTAGGTATTGTATTGAAATATGTAGCAAGTGAATATTTAGTAGTAAACAGGATTATTTAGCGAAAATTTACTATGAAAGGATTTTTGCATGAAATTTTACTACGCATCTATCCATCCATATAAAACTAAATACAATATTGCAAGGAAACAGTTTTCTAAAGGTTTCGTTTTAAATCTGCTTTTCGTCGAACTTGTAGTGTTATACATTAGTACATTTAAACGTTTTGTACAATGTGTCCAAGATATGATGAAGTGACCACTTGACTTGTTTTATTTAACGAATTACCTATAATATAATTATTTTAAAAAACATTCATTCATTCCATTTCATTCATTCATTCATTCAGTCAGTCAGTCAATAATAATTCACCTTCACCCAATATAATATCAAATTGAACAGTTTAAAACTAAAGTAACGAAAACGAGTGACCTTATTATTATTAACGTTTCGCTATTAATGACAAAGCTTTTCAATTAACGTTTCCATATTTTTTAATGGCCCTGCCCCTGCCCTGTCATGTGCTTTTTTGAAGTCTAACAAAAAAAAATTAAAGTGATAAATACATAGTTATAATTTGCCTATAAACATTATAGCGTTATGATTTTCAGACTCGGTTAAACATATTATGGCTAAATTTTTTGATGCAAATAAAAATGTGACTGATTTTTCCTCTGAAACCTTGTGTGTACGAGTCACGAGTGTTTAAGAAAGAAAAGCAAAGTGAAATACAAGACAAGAAGTGTATCACCACCACCACACTAGTATCACATCGCCCAAACCCAGCCCAATTCAGCAAAGTGAGTGAAGTGTGCACAATTACATTAGATTTGTATACAGACACCATCAATTAATTCAAGCTCACTCAACCCTGCTAAAAAAGTTGATCTGGCATTTACTAACATCTCACGTTGTTGTTACAAGCATTAGTGAGTTGTAAAATGGAAAAAAGGTTAGGTTAACTGTATACAAGTGGCTTTTTGTCAAGTTATCGACTTTGTTACTTAAATAAAGAGTGTGTTTGTATGAAGAAGAAAAAAAACGAGTTTTTATTTTTGTCTCCTTTTGTCAGTGAGGTGGTGGTGCATGAGGACGAAATAAAAATTGAAATATTTTTGACGATCTTTGTTAGTATTTAAAATATTGCTTATTGGAATTATTATTGATTTTAGGTAGATAATTTAAGTAGGTAAAGAGTTGAAACCAGACGCATATTTCTTTATTGATTTACTTGAAATTATGTGCTCTCTTTTAAACACAATTGAGAATTATTTGAGATCGAGACAGCTTTACTTTACTTTATAAATATGCAAATGAAGAAATCTTCAAATGAAATGCTACACCATTCACTCAGTCATTCATCAATCATATTATTCCGGTTGAGATTCAGAATGAACCAAATAATCGTAACGTATCTGTTAATGGATGCGATAGTTATTATTAAAGGTTGGCAATAAATACAGTTAAAAAGTTAAGGTAGTCCACGATAAATAATAAAAAAGCAACTGAAGCGCATTTTCACCGACACAAGAGAAAAAGTGAAAGTGGCGTGGTGTGGCTCTTGTAAAATGCAAATGCAAATAATGCAACGTGCAATGTAAAGTCAATTTTGTGATAAGGATAACAGAAAAAAAATTTGTTACAGAAAAAAATTAAAACATTGGCTAACGATTTCATTCATTTGATCGGGGAAAATAAAAGGAATCTTGCTGGGCTACAATCGGGAGAGAAAAAAAATGGTCTGAGTGTGACTTGACTGAATGCAATGTAATTTTTGAAGAACTTTCACCATCTTTGATGCGATGCAATGAATGGACATTTAAAAAAATGAAATTTGTCCAATTAAGCAACATTAACTAAACGTTAGTTAATTATTTTACGAAACTTCAAATGCCGAATTTCAATGAAGTGACAAAAAAGATGCATTTTTATTTCAGTAATTTAATTAACTTTTAAATGTTCTTTTTTATGTATTTTTATCTCTGTGTCTGTATACATCTTTTTATAAGTAGTGTATCTGTATAGTATATAATGATTTTAATTAAATTATATGGCTAAAAAGTAATTCAATCTTAAATTGCATAATTAATTTTACTTATATTTATTATCTATCGCTTGCCTTTATGAATTTAATCAGTATTTAAATTAAACTACTTCTACCTTCCTTTTACTTTATTTGCGTGTCTTTACTCTATTGTAGTTTAGAGTAGACTTTTCGAAATAATTTAATTAGTTTACTAACTTATTATTTTTAGGCCTTGTAAGAAGAAACAAAAAGAAAAGTATTTTTAAATCACTCAAAAAATTATTATCTCCATTAATTTTTTTACTAATTAGTTTTAATTATGATCAGACGGTCTAGTAGAAACAATACCTTTCTCTTCGGATTACGCGCGCGATGAGTTCGTTGATTGATTAAGCTTTAATAATTTAATTATGATTAATTTAAATTGTAAATTCACTGTTTTTGTATTTAATTGTAGTTTATTTTATAAATGCAGTACGGTATGATGACTTTTTTACTTGATTGTATCATAAATTTGCTCTAGTTAAGTAAAATTATTCTACGTAATTAATTAATTATAATTTAATTGTTTTGTAAACAAATACATAATATTATAGCACAAGTTTAACTAATAATTAACATAATTAACAGTTGATTTTCGTGGTTGAGAAAAAAGCTTTATAAAGTTCTTTATAAAGTTTGAATTAATTAATAAATTGCGTGCACCTCTGAACAAAGTTTAACAATGAAACTTAATTAAATGTAAAGTAATTAAATTAAATTAGGAACAGAACGTTTCTTTCTCGCGGTATACAAACTTTTCTGTAATGAATCATTTAACCAGCAAATGACACTTCTTTTTCATTAAAAACAATTAACTGTAATTAATTAAATTAATCAAGATATCGTTTAATTACATTCCATTACAACTATTTGTCGCTTTGTTGTATGTATGTAGTAAATTAAATTAATGCATTTTGTATTAAATTCTGACTAAATATGGCTTCATATGACGTACGTGATCAGTGAAAATGTGACATTTTAGTAATTAATTAACTACTTATTATTAATTAGAATTATAAAAATGTGACACTTTCACTCGAAGAAAACCGTTTTTTCTTAATTGCGTCAACACTGAATTGAACACATTTTCAAAAACATTTGAAGTTTAATTATATAAATGGCGTGATTTTAGTATGAGCTTCCGAAATAAATTAAAATTCCGAGCGTTTATTTTTCGACCGATCGTTTCAACTCCTTAAGTAATTAGCTAGTTAATTAAATAGTTATTGTTTTTGCTTTCTTTTGTGTATTGTATTGTAATTAATTAATTAATTAATGTAGAAGAGAAATGCATTGTTTCTTTCTATAAGCGCTGACCACTTTTTTGTCTACCTTTCATTCTGTCCTAGAGCTCATTTTTTTCAACAATTTTACTATTCGTGTCTAATAAGAACTTTTAATTAAAATTAACTAATTTTATCGCCTTCATTACTCTTTTCCTACAAAGCTATTTATTCCTTTTACGGTGTCAGGTAAACTTTTAGTGAAATTAATTAATTAAATTCAGAATCATTTTAAATTTTTTACGAGGAGCCGACCGCGTGTCCATTCAGATTTTTCTCGTTCTCCTCCTCGACCGTTGTAACGGCTTTTTCATTTCCATCACTCTGCTCGTTCAGATCTGAGATACTATCGTTATCTTTGCTATCGTTATTATCGTTATTGTTCGCCTCTTCCTCTTGATCTTCCAAAGGCAGCGAGGGTGTGGGCGTGTCCCTTGTTGGGGGCGGTGTGAATGATGGCACCGGGCTCGCCGATGAACCCGTCCTCGTTAGGACTTCCGGTCTCGGCGACTCTCCACGCAGTTGCAGGTCTTTCAGGTCAGGAACGTCGATGTCTTGCACCTCAGGTCGCATTACCAAGTACTGTAAAGAGGAGAGAACAATTAATTTTGCGACAAATTTTTTACATAATATAACTTTCCAGCTATAGTTTTCCAGACTCTCCTTATATACGCTGTTAACGTTTACCTGTAAAATGTCAGACAGGCTCAGCACTCCAACAACTCGATCCAGGTCATCGACCTGGAAAAATGCATTTCATATTTTTACTCAGACCGTCAATTTTAAATTTGGTATTGCGAACCACCGTTTGATAGTTTCTTTGTAGGTTGCCCGTTTTCTACAAGTACTACCCTACAGTGGTTCGCAACAAAGGGTAGCTTAAATAAACGTAACCTTCTGCATACAAACCCTACAAAGTACTACAAGAATGTTGAAATGCGAAGAATCTCTGCAAGGAAATCAAATAAGGATAAGAAGAAGCAAATTACCACCACGAGACGATGAACTTCAGCCTTCACGATTCTCTCCATTATGACGTACAGCGTTTCATCCAGCGTACATTTGTGAACGCCTTCGAACCACTCGTTCCGGTGCTCGTTTGCCTGTTTTAAAAACATTCACAATTAAAATTCATGCTTTGTGAAAGTTGTGTAAAATAATAAAATTGATTTTTAATGTAAACTAACCTGTTTCAGTGTAATGTCTAAGTTATTGTATGTCTTTTCAGCGGCCAGGTTAATCACATCGAATCTTGCGTAAATATCCAGCAGTTTATTCTCTTCATCGACAATCGGCAACGCGGAGACTCTGCGGTCCAGGAATTTCTGAAGGGCTTCGATGATCGAGGTGTCCTCACGCGCCGTTTCCACATTGTCGTATGTCCCGATGCGGACGTCACCCAGTTTCATTGTTAGAAAAGTTGGTCTTGGAATTTCATGAATCTTTATATAATAAACAAAAAAACATTTTTTTAATTAAGCATCTTCTTAACGTTATGTAATTGACATATATAGTTAAGTTTTCATTATTTAATTGCTTACATAAAGGAAGAGAAATTTCAGGATCCGCTTGTGGGTGAGTATGTGAAGAACGTTTCCAGTCTGCTGATCAATAATAGGTAATCTGTGTATTCTACTGTTCACCAGTGAGCAAATTGCGTCGAAAAGAGAGGCGTCGGGGTCGATGAAAATGAGGGGTTGCTTGTCCTGCAGGAAGCGCCGGCGCCACGTCTCAATCCGGTGCTCTTCCAATTCCGACATTCGGCCCGCTGAGTCGTGGTACATGGCGTGCAGCACCCGGATGAAATCAGTGATCGTTAACATTCCCACGAACTGGCGCACTGAGCTGTCCCACAGTGGCGCGGCTCGTACACCTTCAATTAATGAAATATTATATTACATAATGTAACTACAATTAACTGACAATTGGTTGATTATAATATTGTAGTTAAATCACCATTATAGACCAACGCGAAAAAAGCCTTTTTCACCAGTAACTGCGTATCGAAAACCACCAGTTTGGCGGACGTGGGTATCAGGTCGTAGCATTTGTGGAATTTGAAAAATTTCACCAGAATCTCCGTTTGATCCTCCTCTGCAAGAGAAAAAGATGGACAATCAATTAATTAGATTACAAATAACCATTTTCGGTCCATCTATCATTATTATATTTATTATGACATGTCTAAAAAAATAATGATATTTAATGATGCATGCCCCAGAGTAATTTGTTAATTTCATGGACTTCGACGCTATCCTCGAAGTCGCGAATGATGGATTCAGCGAACGTTGTTGCTGTTTCTAAAGCTAGATTGTACTGTGTGGAGAAATACGACAAGTGTATCATGACTCTCTTTTTCACAAAAATCACTCCGTCCACTTCCGCTACAACAACTCCTCGGTGCACACAAAACCCGCACTAAAAACTCCTCTTGTCGCAGCAACCGCAGCGTTGACATCATCATCGTTGACTCCTTTCAAGTCTTTGTCTTTTCTCTTTGTCAACTTTCACGTGGATGTGGATTTGTGGATGTTGTTGTCTGTTGTGGATTCGATTCAATCACACAATACTATCACATCACATCACCTCAGATAAGATTAGATACCAAAGATAAATCAGACAACAAAATCTGTCCACTACTACAATTTACAAATAACGCTTATCTTATCGTGTCGTCTCTTATTTTATCTTATTACGTATCAAGTATTTAAATTAATAGTTGGAAAACTTTTCCAAGACTTCCGTCGCCACTGCTGCTGCTGAGGTATTCGAATCATTATCGAATAAAAAACCCGGACACGGACACAACCGAGTGTGTCCACTTGACTTAAGATTTTTCATTTTCTTTTATGCTGTATTGTATCGATTCCACCTTTCTCGTGTAGAGAAAAACTGAAGAACAAAAGAAACTCTTTCTTTCACTTTTATTTGATGTATTATAAATACACACTCGGAAAAACCTCCATTATTACATAGGGCAAGACAAAAGCAAACAGTTTTCTTGTATTTGTTTTATAATACGAATACGTCTCTTCCGTAACACCGTCACCCCTCAAGCGATGCGCGATGTGATGTATGAATACGTAGTATGTAGTATTTAGATATTTAGTAGATTGTACGTATTAATACCTCGAGTAAAAAAAACTGTTTACTTATCAATACCTCATATCACTTATCGTAGTACTCGTACTGTAGTAACTAAGTAGAGACGTAACGCACACATTTTCTCTGCGATATTATTAACATTAACTTACTAAACCAAGTAAGAACCGAGCAGAAGCAGCGAGAACACCAAGTCAAGTAAGTGTTTGAGAAAGAAAAAGACGTTTATTGAAATGAGCAGAGTCAGGGTGAGTACAATTCATTTGGAGTATTATAGTGGACACATACATAATCCTTGCAGAGTATTTATACGAAGTCAATTAAGTTTCAACCATAACCTCGCTAAAATCGGTAATTTAAAGAAGCATGTATCATGGTGGAGGTGGAATGATTTTATTTTTCTATAATAAAATATCATTATGATGGAAAAGGTAAACTTTTCAGCTGCTTGCTCACTTCACTCACTTCTTTACATTACAGCATAAAAGTTGGAGAAGTGAGAAAAAGTTCCGTCTTTTTTCGCATCTCATCTCTCGAGTCGAGTTTCAGCGAAAACTTTCTTAATGCGCATGTAAGCTTTTTTACTTAAATGTAGTAGTACAATAGTAATAGAAGAGTGTGTGGCACTGCCACTGCCACAGCCACAGCCACCTTTTTCCATGCAATTACATACAGCTTACAAGCAAAACCTAAGTGAGGACAGAGATGTTTTGTTTCATCTCATCATCGTCGCGATGATCATCGCATTACCCAGAGAGAGCTACAGTAAATACAGTAAATGTCTTTCATTTCATGTCATGAAAGAACCAAAACCAACCTCTGAATTTTAGTGATGAAACTGAGCTGAGCTTCAGCACCCAGAATAAGCGTTTTAATGTGTAGCCAGTGAGTTATTGTGGTTAAATAGTAATAAACATTAGTTTTGTAATACGTAGTATCTTTAGTATGTCGTGTAGCGTGCATTTATTACATTTAATTTAAGAGAAACGGTAAACACCAAATGCTACATGTCAAAATCTAATTAGCTTCGTTTCCTTTCGTTCGCTCAGGATTCATAATGTTCATCATGATGACGATGACGAGGATCTGTTACTATCATATCATCATGGAATAGGCAGATGCGCAGAGCAATCTCAAGTATAATATAATGGAGCAACTGTCTTCTTTAACTACCTAATGAAATAAAATCGAGTCAGAGTGAACCTAAAGATGAAAACAGTGAAACGTGTGTAAAACAGCTTCTTTGTACACCTACCGAGTTCTTTTTTTAGCCGGAGAGGAAACCTTGCTTTTACCTAAACACTTGGAGCAATAAAAGTCTATGCAATACTATTTAATGTTTTCATCTCTTTCTAATAAAACAAAAATTAATGTATGATTTTATTTTACTTGATGGAGTCTCGCTCGTCCTCCTATGTAATAGTAGTGCAGTGAATGGACATAGTCATGATTATGTATGTATCTACTTATTTATCGCTAGCTACATACACCTTTGCGTCCTTTTATTATCATATTCTCATGAAAAGAACGAAGTCATCGACTTCCACTCACACAATGAAGCCCTGGTAGTCTATGCAATACTATTTAATGTTTTCATCTCTTTCTAATAAAACAAAAATTAATGTATGATTTTATTTTACTTGATGGGGTCTCACTCGTCCTCCTATGTAATAGTGCAGTGAATGGACATAGTCATGAATCATGACTATGTATGTATCTACTTATTTATCGCTAGCTACATACACCGATACACCTTTGCGTCCTTTTATTATCATATCATCATGAAAAGAACGAAGTCATCGACTTCCACTCACACAATCAAGCCCTGGTCTGGCCCAATTAGCTCGCTCAAACAATTAATGCGCTTTATTTTATCATGTTAGTATCGGTAAAACTTTCCTTTCCTTAAAAAAATATACGCATTGGTTTTTGGTAGAGTGGATGAGTCAGAATTTCATGGGGTTTTTATACATACGAAATAATTAAAATTCTTTTTTTTTTCGGCTTCGTTTCATTTTCTCCGAAAAGCAAATGAAAATAAATGAAAATTAAAAATGCGAGTTTTCTTTTTTGTTTTCAAGAAAAAAAATACTTCAAGGAATTAAAAGTGAAATGACATCTCAACTCAAGACGTGACTTGACTTATCTTGACAGAAAAGAGAGAAAAAGCGTGACTTCAAAATAAAATGGCACTGACAGGACAGCAGAGCTCAAATGGAAAATGGAAACCAAAGAGGAAATGAAAATGAAATGAGGATTTGAACGGAACAAGCCACCACCACCACCATTTTCCTCCATCATGTCTAGTAAACAAATTGCAAAAAATGGAGCAAACGCCAAAACGTGCTAAAATCTGGCTGAGAATTTATAATATTAAATGTGTGCACAAGTTACAAGTAATAAATAAACCTTATGATATTAGATATGAAATGATATTATGTGACCATCTGCTTTTTATATGTTGTGTGTCGTTGAGTACACATTTGCCAATTTGAAGCCAGACCACACATACAGACTTAAATACTCTCGATTATGCAAATTACGCCCAGATGCGAATAAAAAATATTTCATGATTTATTGTTAAAAAACTAAAACAGCGACTTTTCTCACTGACTTACCGCTAAGGGTTAGAATCCGCTCCAGGAAGGGATCTGCGACTGGAAGCTATAAAAATAATAAATAAAATTTTGTTTAAGAAAATGGAAACAATCTGTGTATTTAGTGTGCAAATGATTTTTTAAAAATTAAGACTCACTCCTCTAGAATCTCTGAAGAGGATGGCAGCATGCGCTGGATCGATAAGTGCGTCGGCGGGCCGATGAGAGTGCAGGGATCCCCTTCGACCTGTAGTGGTTTTGTTAGAAATGGAAAGTCGCAAAATTGAGAGAAGTCTTTGGCTACAAGATCTAAATCTAAACCAGCCTACATGTTTCATGTCTCTTTTTGTGACCACATCTTTGTCTGATCACAGACAGCCAGCGAATGGCTTCATAAAAAACCTTAATGTTAGTTCCATTACAGAAACAATAATACCTCAAGAATAATTTTAAATTTTAAGTTATGTGTAGCAAAGGTTCTTCTAAGTGCGGATTTCTTTAACTGCAAAATTGTGATAATTAACTAAAATTGACTCTAAAATAATATACCTCACTCACACCTCTTCACTTCTCTCAAAAAAATTATCTCTTTCTTACTCAGTAGTTTACCTTGCTGGATCCATGAGTTGGAGCTGCCGTGCTTCTGAAAGAAAAAAAATCGTTTCATTGAATTTCATTAAGAACTCATTTCAGAAAAACGTGGAGGTGTGACTTGGATGTTAATTATTTATTTATTTATATATTAATTTAATTGTTTCAACTCACTTTTCGTTTTTCCTCGGATGTCGTAACGGAATGAGATCTAGTTCGGAAAATGTCCATCACTTTCGAGACCGGACTTTTCGTGCTCTCACTTCCAGACCGGGGCCGGTGCGTTGAGGAGCTGGAAGCGGTCTGAGATTCGCCTCCCAAAATCGAGTTCTGCGTATTATTGAAAAGAAAATTTTAAGTAATTGATATAAGTAACCCACAATTAAATATTAATAAAAAAGTATAGTATTACATAAATTGAGTACATTTGCAAAATTAATTGTGTAACATGTCACATTTTGAAATCATTGAAAAATATTTTTTTCTAACGCTAACTAGGAAAATGTGGCCAGCTCACTTTTTAGCTGACCACATTTTTTCCCTGGGTTTAACTTTAATTCTGCAGGGATTAAATATACTATCTAATCCAATATTTGTTATGATAATAAAATAAAATCCAATTATTTGTAATGATGATTAATTAAGACTTACATAGACCGTTCCCCTAATCCCACAGTCATATAAATGATACGCATGTTCTTTTCTTGGGTGATACATTTTTCTCGTAGACTGCATTTTGCAGATTTGCAGATTTAGATCTCAGTTGTTAGAATTTTGCAAGAGTTTTAGTTATAACAACATCAACATTAATAACTTGTCAGAGAAAAACTGAAACTGATTATGTAAGTAATTCACTTTAGTCAACTAAAACTTAATGTCGAGATTCTGATCTGGTGATGTGACGATGTAATCTGATATTGTATTCATCTGACATCATGCGTGACAGAAATGTTTCAATTTCATTGTTCTTTCTTTATAGTACACAGGTGTTATTTTTTCACAAAAAACTAATTTGAATAACCTAAACTCACTCAGAGTTAACTGCACTAACCTGCATTTTACTCATAAAGTTGGGCTTTTTCAGTTTGGAAGCATCGGATTTAGATCTAGGGCGAAAAACGTCCATAAGGCTGGTTTTCTTCTTGCCGGCGAGGTTGATGTCGTCGCCGGACCTGTGCCTTTCTCGCTCCCCCTTGGACAACAAAATGGGCTTGAGCATCTGCTGAATCCCAGGGGTCGCCCCGGTCACCGTGTGGTAGTGCTGAGGATAACTCCCATCGCCTGACGACTCCTCGTCCACATCTTCAGTGTAGATCGTCGGCAATTCCTGCCCACGCAAATTCTGCACATTCAATAAATAAATAAAAAATATTCACCAATTTTACTAAAGCATTTATTATCGACATCGACATCACATTTATTATCAGATTGATGCGTAATTAAACTTCAGTCAGTCATACACTCATAAAAATAAAAATGTCGAACTGAACCTTATAAGACCTAAGCATGAATGTACATACTCAAAAGTTTATTCATCCACTGTAAAGTGAAACCAATTATCTTGAGTGATTAGATGAAACGTTCCATTAATACATACGGAGATGCGTCTTTTTTCAGTCTGTGTTGTGTGCATATTGGGGCGTGTCTCCAAAAGTATGAAAAAATTGTGAGTAACGAGCAGAGCAGAGGCATTAAATAAAAGTTGACCTAAATAATATTTAAGTACTTAACTGGATATGAGCACGAAATGAAGAAACTTCTTTCACCTTCATCATCATCATCATCATCATCATGGATAATCTCCAGTGACAGTGATAACTAACATCATTTACTAAAAATATTGCTAAATACTTAACGTTCATAATCTACCAAAGTTAAATAAAGTCCAAAGATAAATTTTTTGTAACGCAATTAAAAATCATTCATTTAGTAGCTAATATAAAACTGTAAAAGCTCTTAGGCTTAAAGGCTTTTCCTGACAAACACAAACATTATAAAAATTATTTTTAACGTTTAAAAGTAAAAACGTTATCTGAGAATTAATAAATGTTGAGCACGCACCGCCCACTTTTCTGCTAAAACCTGTCTGTCTGCACTAAAACGCAACATAATTTTTTGCAACATTCTAAAAAAGGCAATAGCAAAATGAAAAGGAATGGCGGCTGTGTGCCCAGCAGCGCGTGTATCATCATAAAATACATTTCAATTCCATTTTATTTTGGCACATTAGTGCAAAAAGCAAACTTGCTGTCAAGTCAATCCTAAATGTAATGTAATCAATAGTAAGATATGGTTAATGTTAACTTTACACTTACAAGTGTCTGTCTTCTATTTATTTATTTAACTGTTTCACTAACATTCAAGCATGAAAAGTAATTGTTATGCTGATATATAAAATGTCTCATGTCTGCCACTGCCTTCCGTGCAAAGTCTGGCACGTTACAGTCTGCTTATTAACATAAAAATTAAATGAGCATTTAGAAAGCGAGCACATGAATTTGCGAAACCTGACTGAGCACAAATCTAAAATTTCAATCATCAAATCTATAAAAGTGTGAATTTCGTCTGCTTCTCGTTGTCATTTAATTTTAATGTAGGTAGATACTAGATAAATGTATATTTATTTAAGTAATGTATTTTAAGCGGTGTAATGATTAAAATGGTTGATGGTAGTTTCTCTGTACTAATGCCATGTATCGTATCGGTCGTTAACACGTGCTAATTTGGCTTTACGAGCTTGTTTTCATTTAAAATCTCCTAAATGTTACATACATAGCGTAAATGTAATACTAATACATTAAAAATTAAATAATACTCATCTTCGTTTCATGTTTCATTTAAAACATAATTAAAATGTGGGTAGGCAGTGAAGCTTTTAGTGCTCACAAGACAAGCACAGTACACAGTCTAATTACGTTTTATTTATACCAAGTTAATTACCGGCACCGGTAATTACTAAATTACTAATTAACAGTTAATCTCAGCAGTAATAAGTAACGCCTCGCCATAAGAATATAAATATTGTGTTATCAAGTGATAATTTGCATTTTTAATTGGTTACGTAAACCAAAAACCAAGTAAGTGTCATAAAATTGTCGTAAACTGTAAAATCTTTTCTAGATTAAAGAGTGCAGAGCTTAGAAAGTTTTTAGTAACAGTACGTATTAAGTAACGGTTGAGTTCAGTGTGCGCTGAATATTTTTTGTCTTGTGTATGATTTAATTGAATGGTTATTACCGTGATACGAAAGGATCGTCGCCCCGGGTCATTGACTCTTTTCACCCAGATTTCCTCCGACTTTTTGGTTTTGCCGGTCCCTTCGGATGAAGATGTTGGAGGCTGCGCTCCACCCCCTCCAGCTCCACCGCTCGCACCAGTTGCTCCACTTGTTCCATTATTTTGACTAGAATTTTCCGATTTGGTCTTCATTGCGACTAGCGACGGATCAATAAATAACTCACTAAGCTTCACCTTGTGTGCGTCCGACTTTTTCGGTTTGTAGTTCCAGCTAAGACTATTGAGACGAGAGTAGATTTTCTCCTTCCGACTTTTCTCTTTCTCCTTCATTGCATCGCCCGTGCTCGGACACTTTTTTACGCCACCACCTCCACCTCCGCCGGAAGGAGGTGGTGGTCCCTCGCTCGTGCTGGGGTTCGCGGAGGACAAATCATCCTCGTTGTCCTCGTCCTCCTCGTTCAACTCGCTCTCACAAAGCTCGACGAATTTCTCGAGCGTGGTCAAAGCCCGCTCGTCTACGCCGATTGATGTGCGTCGTCTGTCCATATTTACAGCTACGTCACCAGACATCATCAACTGCAATTAGTTATTAAATGTTAATCATTATGAACATGAAACAATTCAACTTTTCTTTACATAAATTACAAAAATTCAAAGTTTATTTTTATTCTTTATTCTAGTAATTGTTAACCTTTAATCTCGCAATTCCAGCAACAACGGCATGTCATAATATTGTAGTGGTAGTTAATTAGTTGGGCAATTTTCTTTTTTCTGTTACATTACATTGATTTTTGTAATTCCGATTTTTCACCGTGAAGCACTAGGCTCAACACTGTTCAGTTCCACTGGCACCATTTCAATTGTAATTGTGTGTGTAATACGGTAAGTAAATAATTATTAATTTTTGTTAATTGTTGTTTATTTTTTTGTTTTAATTTAATCAAAGTAAGAAAGTAAAGATTTCATTTTCATTGAGGTACACTGAAAAAATTGGCACGAACGATTTCCAAAAGAATTTAATCAGGCACTCTAGTTAAATGGGAAATATTGATGAATGAG
>VYYJ01002462.1:0-21477 GCA_021029165.1 Cyphoderus albinus | reverse complement strand
CACATGAACGCCGGCCCGCTGCATCCAGCGACATGTGCCAATCTTCGTTTTTCACCATTAGTAGTTAGCACAAAAAGTGGGAAGGGCAGTCTAGAAAAACAAGGTTTAATATTTCCTCGTCAGTGAATCGCTCACCGCCAAAAAGGAATGAAAAAAGAAAACATTTTCTCATCCGATCAAACAAAAAGAGAAAAATAACAATAATATTTGACTTATGCGCCCCAGACGCTCTTTTTCGACGCTGACGAGGTGCTTTTTGTGGATACACAATACGTTTGAAACCTAACGGCACAGAAATTGGAATTCAAACAATTTGGCACTCTCACTAGCACTGGAATGCAGTTCATAGTAGCGGTTGTTGCTGCTCCTGCCAGATAAGTCCAACACAGCATCAAAATCAAATTTAGGATTTGTTATTAGCGGTTTGGTTGGTAACATTAAAGCTTCACTCTCTGCGCATCTCTAACAATAAAATCAATCTTCTCCTTTAAATATGGCTCGGATATGGGGTAATTTTGAACAAGAACAAAGCGACAAATAGCAGGTGACAGCAGCGGCGGATAGTCAAATTCCTTCTTTGAAATTAAAGCTCCTTTTACATTAAGACTGAAAATTAAAGGTTAACTCAAGCTATTGAATTATTCATTCATGTGACAATTATAGTTAATAATAATTTATAGATATGATTTCCTTTGCAGTCTTAAAGATATATGGTATATATAATATAAGTGAAATAGGAAAAAACGAAATAGAAACTCACAAAAGTCTAACAGTAGCAGAAAGCTGATTCCATGAACTGCATAAAATTATAAGCTAATTGTTTCCTACCTACATACCTTACAGTTCGAGTGTAAAAGAACACGCCGAAGAACCTTGAAGACATAATTAAAATTAATGGATTTCACAAGTTGCTGTTGCGGGCTTTTTACCGCTTTTCTCATCAACTCACTCTAACTTAGATTATCTGGACTTTACTTCTTCACACCAAAGTCAGCTTTTTCCTACTTCTCTGCATTGTTCCTTTTCCTCGAGCTCGACCCTCAGGTTTGTGTACAGTTTTAATTCCCTTTTAATAGTTGTTGCAAAAGTTCACTACTGCTTTCCCAAAAGTTACGTCAGTGATTCGCGCGGAGATTTTTACTGCTTTTTTCTCATCTTTCCTATTCGAATCTTTCATTCAACTGTTTTGAAACCCACTGAGACTTTGTGTGGGCCACACTGTGTGGCATCGCTCCGGTTTTTTTTCAAGAACTAATTTTCTCAGCGTAATATAAAACGTACCTTACGATGTCCGTCAAGTCACATACTCCCAACCGGGTATTTATTATCGAGCAATTTTATATTATCATTACACGAAAAATCCTTTCAGCACTTTTATTGTCTTTTCCTTTTCGCTCATTTTATGCAGATGACAATGGCGTGCCACCGAGTGGCCAACACTGTCTAAATGGAAATATCTTTCTTTAGATGACAACAGCCTATCCAATTAAAGATGGAGCTCATCTTTCATCCTCAACCTCAACCCCCTTGAGACCCTATCCTAGTCTTACGAATTACTCGTGCGAAAGCCTTACACTTAGGCTAAACCAACATACGTTAGCGTATGTTGTCCTACTTTTTCATCCATCTTTTATGCTTTAGCTCTCCATTTTATTATTGTAGTACTAGAATGCAAGCTGAAATCTGCTGGTGTGAATTTACACCACCAATTACTTTTTAGGAAAAAGCAAGCTCGAGTGAGATATTTTCAAGGCTACATTTTAATTGCGTTCCTACAACTTTCCCATCCAGCCTTCATAAATCTTATCCTTCTTGTTTTGTGTTTCAACAAGAAAAACGAAAGCACCGCACTTTACCTTATGATTTACAAGGGCAAGCAGTGAAAATCCCATAAACAGAGTTATTTTCACAGGTTTCCTCATTTCAAAATTGAAGGAGGTGCTAAGAGGACAGTAATAGCAGAAAAAGTTGGTTCGCCGTGTGGAATCATTTCTTCAAGGAGAAGCTAAAAATAATTGAGTAGCAATAATAGCGTAATGGTGGTACTAGTAATAATATGGACACAGCGTACTCTTCTAATGTGCATTTAAGTATGCAGTCGGAAGGGCGGAGATACGGGGCTGAAGCATTCCTCTAAAAAGGACTCCAGAAAAATAGCTTTTACAAAGCTTTCACCTCATCCTGGAATGAAATTCAGAGAAGAAGAAAGAAAAAGAAGACAAAAGGAGAAAAGTAAATAAAACCTGTGAGTCTTTTCATGTCCTTTACATGCTCACTTACCCACTCGAGAAGGTCTTAAGTTGGAAAGAAAATATTTTGCATAAGAAACTACTGCCGTCAGATGTTTCCTTTTTTAACAAAATAATACCTTATCCAGTAAGCATTTTGGCTTTTTGCTTTCTAACTGGAGATTCTACCCAGACAAGGAGATGAGTCTCAAGAAGCTCATTCTTGGATACATGAGATTAGTTCGTTTTTGTATGTACAAGTATACATTCTCAAGTTCCTTGCTACATAGGTCTCGTTTATTATCGTTCTATCTAAGGGTGATCGTATGTTATTTGATTTTATAAAGCGGTTGTGCACATTGAGTAAAACGCCTGCCACAATAGAGAAGGCTTTAAAGAACCCTATCCTTTATTTCTCGGCAACATTTTTGCAATACGGGAATCCATTTCCTGCTGCGCAACAACAATGGGTTGTGCTGGCCAACTACAAGTTTAATTCCGTGAACTTTGGTCTGTATGATCTTGCCGAGTTTGTCTTGTGGCTAGTTTCCTCTATTTTTTCTTGTACTGGTGAAATATGGTGAACAAAGTTGAAATTAAAGCCAAGAATGAGCATTGCTCCTTGCTTTGTTACGAAAGTAGAACTGCAATGTTGTGTCTGTCTGAAAATACCATTGGTAACTCTTTAGAGAGCTTAGAGGCATAAATGCCGCCCACCACAATTTGTTTGGATGTGGCAAAGGAAAGTTTGGATGCTTAGACATTTACATTTTTCACTGCATCAACTGAATACAGAGAAATCTTTGAAGAGATATGTAACCGACCACAACTTCGTCTGACCTGTCCTGAACTCGACTTAACTATAATTTCTATCTCTTTTCATTCATCAATGTCCAGTGTCTGGATAAATTTTACGTCAACTTGGAAGGTATATTTTGCTACAAATATTATATCTATTTCATGACATGTTAATTTTTCAAGTATATCTCAGATTTTGCATTAGAAAACACTCCGTGGTATTTGCTTTATTGCTATTTTATTTATTAAAAGTTTTGTTTCTCCAAAACCGGACTTTTTTTCTTACATCCGTCAAATTCAATTCCATACGAAAATAACTCGATATGTCCTTTTGAAGGCCTTGTCCTTTTATGTCGTACTTTTTGAATTAAATTGACTTCAATGTAGTTAGGTCAAATCATGTGCCATTAAAATCGTCCTGTCTAATAAATTTCTTGAACAAATGTATCATTGATTTTAGAATTTAAAGGAAAATCTTGTGTTTTCCTCGTGGAGGCATTGTTTCTATCACAGATAATGAATTTTTTTAAACTTGAGCTCAAAATGAAATGTTTTAAAAGGAAACTGAGAGAGATTCTGTGTAATGTACCTCAGATGGCATTTGGAGGTGAGGAAGGAAAGGATGCAGAAAAAGGTAAACCGAGACTCAAGAAGAAAAAGAGTCCCAGTGGAAATGGTAAGCTGAAATTTTAAGCGTATTTTTACTTCCTGCGCTGTACTCAACGAAACGTATAAATGAAATGGAACATGCTAGTCTTAAACACTTTAAATGCTTTTACAACCACGGTTTGTATGTTTTGCAGGAGTGAAGGGGTCCAAATATACAAAAGTAATAACCACTCGCAGAGTAATGCTTATAGAGACAAACATGAAAAGATTGCAGATGTGAAGAGACGAGAGAAAACATGGTTCGCTCCAGTCTACACATTTTCAAAACTGCAGCCTACGTACTAATGTTTATAAATGAGAGCAGCGGTTTATCACTTTCTCTGGTACAGCATGCAACTCAAGAAAACGAAACTCTCTCTCTCTTGTGTGAAGGTAAATATTCACTTTGCTTCATGATTCACTGGCCCGTCGGACATTTATGAACTGCGCAAAAAATATGTTTATTTCTAGCAATTCCGAGGGCAGGTCTAGGCCTAGGCTTTAAACTTGCATTCACGCTTCTCATGTTTTATTAACATTCCATGTGTACAAAGTAATATATTGCATCCTAAGATTATCTTTGTGAAAAGCAAAGCAGAAATCCCTCACTGCTACACTGTTAATTGCGTCAGCTTAAATATTCTCTTTCTCTGGATTGCTTTCACTTCGCTTTTGCCTCGTTACGTACAATTTTCGTGTACAAAACGTTCTGCCTACTCGCCATCGCCATCATAACGTACTCAGAAAAATGTGACTTTTCTTCTCAAGAGCTATTAAACAATGAGTTGAACTAATTAAGCAATCCGGACTGTGGAACACATACAGATATTAATTAATGAACCGAGAAGAGATAAAAGCTAAAAGATAGTAAACTAAATGCAATGATTAAAAGAACTGAACGTCAAACGTAAAAAGCCTGCTGGGATTGAAAGTTGTTGACTGATACCATTGCAAAAGTATCCCCTTCTCATTTTGGCTACGTCCATTTACTCAAACTTCAGAAACTATCGTAAAGCATGAAAGCCGATTATGATATGTGTAATGTGATGTAGTCTACAATCAACCGTCACTTTATCAGTTCAATGCTAACTTTTCGTTGTGCTCACAAAAGTAGCAGCTCTGTGTTCTATATAGGGTTTATGTAAATAGCTTTGACATACTTCTTATACATGATACCTTATGTTCATTCGTATTCTCCCTAGTTGAATTGTTTAGCTCACCAGACGTCGGTACTTTGGCTGAATCACGTTGAGTTATTCTTAGCGAACAAAGTTTAACCAAAATATTTAACTATTTCATACAACTATTTACATAAGCCACAATTTTTTATTCATGACTCACCTTCAAGTTTCGCCTCTAAATCTACTACCATCAGCAGGCTGAGAAAATAATGTTTGACGATTCCTCGCTGTCGTCACAAATGAATGTAATCAGTGTGAGAATGGATTTTTTCATCTTTGTTTTACTATCATCAGTACGCTGCAACATTTTAAAATTTACATTGTTGTAGCGAGGAAGGAACAGGTTGTATTTGTATTTAAAAACAAAGCATGGAAGCAGTCTCTTTAGTCATTATGTTTTTATTACCTTCTAAAATTTCAAGTCTCCCTCTTTTTCGCGTTTCTCTTTGTTCATACCGTTATATCGCTTTTATCTCTTTTATTTTCACGACACTTCTAGACAAACAGGAAGAATGAGTAAAATAAGACAGATCCGCTTTGTTCAGGTGAGTTCTGTTTGCATTTGTTTCGGTGGACTTTTACCGGAGACAGAAAAAAAGTAAAACTTTAGTTCCATTCTCTGAGTTCTTTTGTTTGCTGGTCTTTCTCAGTTTTCCTCCCTTTGTTCTTTTCCTTTAGTACTCGGAGAGAGCAGTCAGCTAAAACTTGTCGTTTTCTTTCGTGTCACCTTTAATTTTCACATAAGCACATAACTCTGCAAGGACTAAGCAACATCGTCAGTGTCTGATTTTCTCGCACTTGGAACAGAGGCATGTAGCAGGAACATTTCAATTTTTGCAGGTTACAAGAAAACAACGAAGGGAAGTTCAGTTGGAAACTCCTTTCCCTTTATCTGTTATACTTTTTCCCTTATGTTCTCTTTCCTGCTTACTTTTACTTAACTTTTTTATTTTCATGTTGTAAAAAGGGACACACGTTAATGTATTATGTCGTATGGAAAGAGAATAAAAAGTTTTTATTTTTCTGACTTTTTTAGTTCCAGCATTGGTGCACTCTCTGATTCGATGATAGTAAGAACCAAGAAAGGGAGAAAGAAGGGCACATTTTTCGCAAAGAAGGAATTTCTAGAAGACGGAAGGGAATCCGTTGTTGAGAGAGAAGTGTCCTGATTTTACTTTCTCAGCACTTTTTTCTCTCCCTTTCACCATTTTTTAGTTAGAATAACAGAATAGTGTGTGCCAGGTTACAGGATCGATAATGGGCACAAAAAAGTATTTACGATGTATGTATACAAATAAGGTGCATTTGAACAGTAGGTTTTTGAACTGGTATTGGGATCGAACCGGTTGAAAAACAAGGAGAAAGTAGGAATTTGTGAAAGTAACACAAATCCTTTAATAAGGTTTCTTTTGTCACAATAAAACTAGTCAATGGTTAGTTTCAAAAAATCGAAACGCAAAGACGGCTTTCCGTGTTTTTGTTTCTAACAAAGAAACCGTGAAAGAGAAATGGATTTTATCCCCATTTTTTCGTTTTGTTCGTGTGATAGAAATTGTCAGAAATAGATTGTATTGTCATTGGCAAACTTTTGTAACCTGCTTACGCTGCTCAGTCCCTTTGTCTAATTTGTGTGGCGTCAAATGTTCCATTTAATTTTATACAATCCCATAAAGAAACTTGGTTAGGCGGAGTGGTGCGTAGGTAGTCATTTGAAACTTAGGCGTGCCCACCTTTTCTCTGTCATTCAATCTGGTAATAGTCATTCAAGGATTATTTCTTCACAAAATGCTACCAAATATAAAATCTCGCCTTCAATCACTTGAGACTTAAAGGAAAGACCACAGAACCAAAAATCGTTATGTATTGCACTATAACTGGGTTTCCATTGTCGTTGGAGTACACCTCACGCCTAGTTTAAATCGAATGATTCAAATCACCTAACAAGATGAATAGATGATGGTTCTTCTTTTAGGTTTCTATTTTCTTGTTGTCTCTGAATGTCTTTGTGGAAAAAGCACGTAATATCGGATATTGCTACTTGCAATTCCACCACAAACACCTTTGAAACTGGAAGCGAGAGTGTCTTTTTCTTGTTAGTTTTGGACCGAGAACAAACGCTATATGCGTACAAGTTGTAGTGTTACCACCGTTATTGCCACCGTCACCACTACAGTTATAGCAGTCGTCGTCGCTGGTTCTGGAGCCCATATTTTTTAGTCTCTGCCTGCTGCTCCTCTGCGTCTTCCATTAACAACTGCTTTCAGTGTCTTCACAGTTTTCAACTTGTGACCACCACACAATCAAGAGATGGAGAAAGACAGGGAGCCAAAAGCACAACTGCGGGGGAAATACGAATGTACGGATTGTCATTCATGGATGCACTTCAGCAGAAGGAACTCCTTTTCCTATTACTTTTATGCTCACACACTTACTTCCACTAAGCTAGCAAGAGGTATCAGGAAAGATGAGACTTAACTAGAGAAGAAGTCTCTGGATCGTGTTCCTCTTTTCCCTTGCTCCACTCAACTCACATAAAGTCTCTATTCACAGAGCATGTGAGTTGTGTGTGCGCGACTGGAGCCTTTCTTTAAAGACAGCGAGCAAGCTACTACTGCGACTCGCTTTTCCCAAGTCCACAATTCCTCACACACCATGGCACGGAAAAGAGAAAACTCGTCGTGCAACGTGGCTGACCGACACGAAAAGCAAGCTTTCTCCCTTCCAACTTTCACCCAGCTCTTTCCTCACATCTTTTACTATTTCAATTCTGAGAGGAATCAAAGAGAGAAATAGGACGGGCGAGAAGGCGAGCAAGACGACGATGAGGATGCCTTTTCCTACTCTTGATGATGTCGTTCCTTTCTCTTTTTGTTAGCACATTCTACAGTACACTGCATCGAATTGTAGTTGTCTTCATCTCCTTTAATATATTTCTGCTGCAGTACACATACCAGAGCATTTTGCGGATGATGATGGAACCGTTTTTTGTAAAAGAAGCAAAAGATAGAAAAAGTATGCGACTTTTATTTTCTCCCTCTTTTCTTCATCTTCAAGAAAAAGTTTTCTTTTCTATACTTTGGTACAAGGAACGGGTAAAATCGCTCCTAATATCGTTTGCTCTTTGCATCAATACCCCCGGTTACTATTATTTGGTGGTGAAGTGGTAGGCGGTTGTTGGAGCAGTAATACGACTGAGCACTTTTCTTCCAAACATGCATGTTTCCCAACAACATTGAGATTGGAGACTCCCTAGAAATCCCTTGAAATTTGTAAGGAACTGGAAGTTGGAGCGGAAAAGATGTCTCCTATTTCTACGCAGCTTTATGCAGAAATGTAGCAGCAACCAAGGAAAAACAGAGTATTTTCATCGTAAAGATTTCATGGAATGAGTTTTGTTGTTCCTACCTCCAAACAAACAGCGGATCACACATTTGAGTTGTTTCATCCTACTTTTTGGAAACCGAGTAAATCAAGCTCAAACTGTTTCTCTCAAATGTTTATTCTCTCGCGTTTTTCAGCGATCCTATCAAAATGAGGAAGTAGAGCTTCATGTAATTGAGGTGACATTTCGCGATATTTCCTTCTGATAATTGTTGACTTCTGTTTTCTAAAACACTCGGCTCGGGGGGGAAATCTCTAAAATTGTAGATTTGATTTTTTTTATACTTTTTTTTCTCCAAACTAAAACATAACGCGCTTTTCTTGGTGTCAAAGCAAGATTTCGCTAAGGGAAAAAAGTAAGTAGCTAGTTAGTAGTAAACTGGTTCCAGAATCCCTACAACCACTGCTTTGCCGGCAAAGCTTCCAAGAATGCAACGAGCCATACATTTACACTAGGTTATATCAAGATTTCATTTCAGGGATAAAAAAGAATAATGCCCAACTGACAACTGATGTGCAGCATTTTATGAGGAGGCAGGAGTATTCCTTTATTAGAAATTCTCAAAGAAAGTTTTACGCGTACACTACATAGCCGTTTATTATTGCTACATGACTTGTGCCACTAAAACTGATGTAGTGGTAATCTGCTCTGCTCTACATATCCATTATACTATGAAACTTGCTTTCTTCCTATCACTCGTTCACTCAAATATATGGAACGGAATGAGTGGTAAAAGGGAAGTCAAGTCGGCGGTTCTGACGATGAACGCCATGTAAAATGGTAAGTAGCTGAAATTTGCTGTGAAACTGTTTTCTCTTTACTGCTCTTGCGATGTTGCCACCATACGACCAGGCATTTTAGCGTTTTTACCATGTTGCATTACTTTGTTATGTATTATATTATTTACATGCTTGGTATTTACAACTAGGCTGGCCAAGTACCGTTAAGCGTAACGGAAGAAAACATGAAAAACAAAAAGCATTCTTTTTGTCTCTGCTCGTTTCCTCGTTGAATCCATTCATGTTATTACAAATGTATGAATCTGGAACACATTGCATGCATACATTCATAACAAAATATGTACATGTTGTGTGAGGAATACTACTCATGTTGCACACACACAAAAGTAACAATAAGTACGAAAACATAAATGACATAAATGCGAATGATAGAACAAAAGAAAAGCTCTCGTTCTTTGTTATGTGTACTACAATGCAATAATGAAACTCGTAGGTTCGGTAAACTAAGAATAGGTTATTATTCGTATGATGCGCGGTGTTTTTATTTTTCCTTTTCAGCCTCCATAATATTATTTCAGTATTGTATAGGTTGTGCTTGAAAAAAATTGAGAAAAATGTATGTCATAGGCATAATAAAATACTTGAGAAATAAGGATCGATCAAGGGCAAGCCAAGCCCAAACTATAATGCACCAACAAGCAACTACTCAAACAACTACTTCAATTTAACTGCTTACAGACGAATAAAACAAGACGGAGCTTTTCATCTTATTCATCGCTCCATTCTTTGCAATTCAAACAAAATGAAGGAACGTTTTTTTCGCGAGTTGCAAAAATGGATGGAAAAAGGGAAATATTACTATAGGCTTTGTGTGTGCGTCGCGCTGTTAATGCCCAGACAATGTCGCATGTCATTTCACAATAAAATTGTGAGTAATAGTGAATGAGCGCAGAAGAACGTGTGTGGGGAAAGGATATAAAATTCTTCGGGATTCATACATTTTTTATTTTTCAAATAAAAATGTTATTACGGTCGCAGAGAGAAGAAATAGGAAACGAAAGCAGAAAAGCATTTTTCAAGATGATGATGATGACGACCATAACAAAATATGCTTCCAGCAGGCATTTTTCTACTCAATATTCTCAATAGCTCCATCTTGAAAGTTGTAGTTTTATTGGATAGGATTGAAATTATCGCATCGCCATGATGAAAATGACCTTGTTGAGTTATTTCATAAGAAGTCGATCCTTCTTGAGGCAGTTTACGTTGTAAGCTTAGAATGTCCAGGACGTGAATTGACAGCTCAGAGAAGCACGCCAAACATGGAACATAATGTAATACATTGTTAAGAACGACTGTTAGAGACGATAATGATGACTAACTGCAATGTGAGTCCACTCATCCAGAAGGGTGCTGGTGAAATGACCGTTTTGGAATTCTCCTTAAATTGACTGGGTATTTTGTCGCACAAAATTAAATTCACGAGAACTGAATGCTGATAAGTTTTCTATTCAGAAGAGCACACAATGATAAAGCGTTCTGTAGGCACCCTTTTCCCTTTTAGACTGCTTCATTGCTGCCCGACAGGTCCAGTCCCAGCGGCGGTTGAATTTTCTACCTCAGTAAAGAATGAAAGGCGAATGGAAAGAAAGGAAGGATCTACATCAACCTCAGTTACCGAAAGCGTACGCATGTCATGTATTTTACAAAGAGCACGACGAAAATAAACCGCCCTCATGTCTGACGTAATATAAATGCACTTCATATTTATGCTATCTATCATCTGGAAAAGGATCATGGGGAAAGAGTGGAGTGGAGAGAACGAGGGTTATTGCAATATTATTCCAAAGTGTACACTACAACTCTATCAGAAGACTATCGTAAAGTGAGAGAAAAGAAGAAAAGGAGAGATGAA
Organism: Cyphoderus albinus; assembly: GCA_021029165.1. Taxonomy (NCBI): domain Eukaryota; kingdom Metazoa; phylum Arthropoda; class Collembola; order Entomobryomorpha; family Paronellidae; genus Cyphoderus; species Cyphoderus albinus. The sequence goes on along the minus strand of VYYJ01002462.1, from coordinate 10,585 downwards.
AAGGAAAATGGCCACATTTTCTTTTCCATTCTTCGTTTCCAGCTTTCTGCAAGATCCCAAGTGACTTGCTCGAAGGTTTTTCTCCCTTTTCTTCTTTTCGACTCATCTAGTTAAATATAAGTATTAGGTATACTTTACAGACTCGCCACTATTACTACGTATTTCCTATAATATATGTTATCAAGCCCAAATTGACATGTTTCTAGTCACTTCATAACAAAACTGCGAAAGTAAAAGTGGGAGATTTCTGGTCTCTTGGCTTTAACCATCCTCCCTGACTGACATATATTATTATTATACGACTAAAAGTCAATCAATCGGCAGAGTGCATCGTAAGCTATTGAACTAGAGCCAGGTCATATTTTCAGAACAGTGTAATAAAAATTACTACTACTCCAACACGCCACACCTGTTTTTCTCGCAGTGAAAAGCTACCTAGACAAAGTGAAAGTGAAATAATGTAGTGAAGCAAAAAAACTAGCAAGGTAGTGTGTAAATTATGATCACGATCCATAGATTTATGACATTCCTATCGAAGTTTGCTTAGGAGACCTCAACAGAGCATCTCCGTTAACCATTCATCACAGCAGATGTGTACATAGCCGGTAGCACTTTCGACTCCAAACTTTCCAGTTTATTTGAATAGGTATTCCAACACGATCCCTCAAAGCATGAATATAAAAAAATGCATCCCAGGCTTACACATTGGACACATTTTTCCTATTACCCAATGATCGATCTCAACCGGATCCCAAAAAAGCTTGTCACTGCAATATTCTACTCAAAGGCAATGTGTTTAAAAGCAATGTCTAATAAAGAAGAATTGAATGAAATTGTCAAGTCACGAATATTGTAGTAACTCGTTTGCAAGTGAATTATTCATAGGATAATTTTAGCTTTTAGCCGCTACTCTTTCAAAATATATTCGCTCCAGTTCAAAATCACGAGAAACTGTGTTAGTGACAGCAATTATTATTGTAGAATGGATACAATTTAATAATGCATAAATTGAAACCCCTCAGTTCTATAATAAATATTAATTTAGTTCTGACGCTGTAATCATGTGGAAATCTTTTGGATCTAACACAATTTGTAATTCATCAATTTCTTTTGAAATATAAATCTTACAATTATTTGATTTGCTGACTCTGTTGTGTAACTTTAAACTTTCTTTGCCGTTAATGGACAGATTAAATAAAAGTTTTCATACACAAATCTTTATTCCACCAAATATCAATAATCGTTTAATAATATACATGCAATTTTTGAGTATTCGCATTCCCCCTTTAGCCTATCAAGTAAAAACCCAATGTGTACTAAAACTATTCCGAAACTAGAGCAAAAACTGTAAAAAGAACCAGAGTGAAGTAGTAGCGGAAGTAGCGGAAGTCAAGTGAAGTAAGAAAAGGTCACAAGCAGAAAGGAAATACATCAAGGATACGCACAACCTATTTAAAGTATAATTAAGTATAGGTACTGGTTGTTTCGTTTTCTCAAACAAACAATGCCTAGGATCTGTTACAAACAGCAGCGTCGTATTAGAAGTAGTTTTAATCCGCCTTCAACGTTGTAAACTGCAGCGACCGTCCGCTGTTCTTTTTGACATTAACATCTTTCGATTTATTTTCCGTTACACTCCTTTTCTTGCATGCAAAATGTGAAGTACATATACTGTGCTGGACCTACCAAGGACAAATGAGTTCAGCAGAGACGGTTCGCACGTAGAGTAAAATACTGCAGCAGTCTGGTATTTCTTTCCTTTACGAATGTCTCATAAACATCGGCTCTCAAACTTTAATACAAGCATATAAAGAAACAAAACAACATATAATTTTCGCTCACATTCGAGGTTTGAAGAACGAGTGTTTCTTGAAAGAGAAATGTGAAAGTTAAATGAACACGAATGACTTTACTAATTGCTTCCTAAACAAAACATCAGGATTGAATGTTATTCTGCGTAAAAGAGTAGTTAGCCACATTTGACATGAAATATGTTGTATAGTAGGTGAATACGTTATTAGTAATTTTCAATGCTGACAATTAAGCCAGCCTAAAGAACTGACCGAATGAAATTCCTTGTAGACTTAAACTTACAAGTAAATTGCAATAATGCAAAGTTTGCCAAACTTAGCCACAGAAAGTAGTAGAAAATAACAGCACTTAATCGACAAGGCTTCACGTACACGACATGTGTGTATTTGTGATTTTGACACAGTTGAAGTGTGGTTACAACTTTTGCAGAACCAGGTGGCAGAACATACGGCTCATATTAAACATACATATGTATCTCGCGTATTTTCTTTTTATACTTGACTTTAAGATACTTATTTAATACTTTTCTCTTAAATTCAACTTATGTAAGAAAGTGAAAGCATGTTCTCTTACATAAAGCACAGTCACGTGAGACGCCTAGTGACATGGAAAACTGTGGAAATGAAAAACTGAATTCAAGGGCTGGTGTTCAGAATGAAATTATATCTCACAACTGTTTTTGTTCACAACTCACTTTTCAAATTTTAGTGTGTATGTATTATTTATGCTGCTCCATAGTGGCGGCCGAAAAATCTCTAAAAAATGTAACGTGCCTTGGCTAATAAAACCTAAGTCTAAAGTAAGTCGGGTAAGTCTCCAATGTTGCCTTGTAAAATAAAGTGGTCATTATTTGAAATGTGACATTTGCAACAGCTTGTGAAAATCGAATCCGTACAAACCGTTTCTTTAAATTAGTAAGGATGAAACTTGAAACCAAAAATTATTTTACGCAGAAAATGTTCGTTACCCCGAGTCGTACCGCTTCATGTCTTACACTTTCTCCACATGCTATTTTCATTTGAAGGTCAATGTAAGAGAAAGTGTTGCGACGTGAGGCTGGCGTGGTGGCGAGTGGTTTGGGAACCCTTAGATCATTCATTGCTAACAAATATTACCAGTGTGAGCACAATCAATATAAGCATTAGAAAATAGTTCAAGTTGAAGCTTAGAAGCAAAGCAAAAATTAAAAAGAATGAACATAAAAAATATGCAAACCAGATACATTTAAAGTTGGATCGTTTGAAAATCCTACACTTGCCAGCTTTGGTTTGAAGTTTTCCATCATATTACATAAAATATTATGCATTTTTTGAAAATTCTAAAGGTTTTTGAATTGAATTATAACCACTTAGATGGACAGACGAACAAAGTGTGTTGTAGTGGAGAGAAACTTTACTTTGGTAATAGCAATACTCATTTCGACACACGCGTTTGCAATGTTGCAAGGCGCAAGTAGTCCACAAGCTCACAGCAACAACTTTCAATGAAGTTGGGCAATAATAAAAATAACTTTTCCACTACTCTCAGACATTAGACGTACTTTCACACAAATGAAGTGTAATAAAAATGTCGAATTTATTGTAAAAAGTCAAAAGTATGTTCCTAAAGAGTACAGTAAAAAGTGACAGAAGTGTGCACAAAGTCGGATGAACATGCATTTATGTACTTAATATCCCAAGTAGTTCTGCTTTCCTCGTCGGCAGACACTTTCTTCCAGTTATTCAGAATGTGAAAAGGGAGAAAACTATTTCCTTCCTGTCTACGAAACTCTCATTGCTGCTACGCTCCGACTTACTCTTTCTATCGCATTCATGTATTTACAGTCTAAAATGCATGGAGATTGGAGGAAATTCTCTTTTCGCATGGTCCGTTACAATTTAAAGTATTTCTTTGAGATGTTTTCCTTCTGGTTTGTGGCACAATGCAAAGGCAAAAATCGACGTAGTCGTAAGACTTTTGTTACTACCACCATCATCATCATTTACGGGCAGAGCATGGTAATAAAGAAAGAAAAGAAAATGCAAAAACTTTCCTTACGATTCTTATATCATCGTTCTCCTCTCACGACACCCAGAGGACGGTTACATGCACACAACTCCACCAGTGCTACGAGAATACATTTAAAAGTCGTTCTCATCCTGTCATTTTCATCGTCACTCACTACCACTATTATTATTTACAGCTAGAGAAAAGCGAAGGAAAAGTTGTATGTATCTATACTGTTTGTATGATGCTTCCCTTGCCACCACTAGTCTATTAAAGATACTAATAATACGATGCTGTACATCTTTACATGAAGTAGCTATAAAATAATAATAACGCTCAAGTGGACTTTTGTCACAAGGAAGTAGTCAAAATTGCAAACTAAAAGTGTTGAAAGAGTAAACCAGATTTTTCAAAAATCACATATTTCAGAATTCTTTTCTAACAACAAAACTGTTCCTCTTCTCTGGGTTATGGGTAAAATGATAAAACTGTGAATACTTTGAAAGTAAAAAACGCAATAATCTAGAAAATAAGTTACACTCTAGACTTTCATTGTGCTTGAGATGCCTCAAAATCTTCTTTTTATTCTACTATTGAATGTCTGTGGAAAATAGAAACATGTCGTAGAATTAATTATAACTGCAACATTATTGTGTCTACTTTGGAAAAGTACTTTTGCACACAAAAGTTGCAATAAAATCTGGAGTGAAATTCCTATTGTTCCGCTTAAGAAATTGAGGATAAGTTCGAAGTCTCATTGTAATGACCATTTCATAGAGAACAAGAGGAGCGTAAGGATTATTAAACTACTCAACGATGTCGCTTACTTAACACCGTATTTGGTTTTCACAATGATTTCTCATTTCATCGACAAATGCGATTGATATATCAAGAAAGAAGTGATTCGGTTCAGAACAAATTCACATTCGGCAGCACACTTTATATGCTCCGATTCCTGCGCATGTGGCACTAATAAGTATTCTACTTCCTGGCCTCTCCAAAGCAATCTATAGGGTATCTGTATATTATTGTTTCCGTATTCTTCCGTACACGTAAATATAGTGACTGAAGATTGAAATTGAACAACAAAATACCATTTTGCCATCATATTTGTCAAGTATCTAAACAACGTCACGTATGATTTAATGTAGATGTGTAAAGTAGACTTTTTTTAAACATAAAAAAGAAGAATCTCTGTCAACTACTTTCATTCTGTCTCTAACGTTGCCTGTCAAATGAAGAATTCTAGCTGTATGAATCTTTTGCTCTGTTCCATTTCATACACACCAATCCTGTTTGGTGGCTTTCTCGGAAATCATTGTGAATCTGAAAAAGGCAGTCAAGTTAACGTAAATAAATCGAAATGATAGGAGCCGGGAAAATAGTATGTGTCAATAGTACACGAAAGAAGTATTATTTGAGAACGACTGTTTTTCTCTTTCAATCAGACTTGTATTTGTACGGACGTAATACTCATGAGATTTTTTGAAGAAGGCATCAAATTTGCTCCCTAGCTGGAGATAGAAAAAGCTTCATTCTCCTGTCTGTTTACATTAGGAATCATCATCCAATAGCTCACTGTCTTCATTTACCGATTTTATTCTAGTCGTTTTCTTTGTACCCATAACTGTAATCATCCTCAAAAGGGTACAATGGATGAGCTGCCGTTTTCGTCTATGATTGATAATTAGGTACATCCTTCTAGAATTTTCCAATCTTTTCTTTATTGATGATTCCATCTTTCAACAAAGAAAAAGCTGTAGACGAAACTCAGATATCAAAACTATGGGATTGGTCAAACATTTACTTTTCCGGTTGTATCCTTTGTTCCGTAACTTCTGTTCGGCCAAGTAGCCGTAACCTGACAGTTATGTGGATTTTTACCCGCTATTTGTCTTTGTCACCAGCTCGTACAATAAATATTCAATTCCGTTTTGTTTGTGTATTTATGATTTTGTATTTGCGAAGCGTTCTAAACAGTTGATACAGTTGCTAACTAAATGTTAGCGAGGGGACGATGACATTAATGACCCATCAACGTTCGCAAACACCATCGGTATTCCGGTGTTGATGACGGCCGGCGCGTTACCATTTTTATTGCCAAACTAATCATCATTAAAAGAGGAGGACAACCTAAGAAAAGCATAATAAAATGTAGAACGAGCAAGTGGCTTTCACTTCTACGACTCTCTCAGCACATAATGGAATATCATTTTGTGAGCAGAACAACTGGCAAAACACGGAAGAGGCTGCAAAAGGAGCGCTAACCAGAGTGGAGCCAAGTCGTAAAAAAGTCATCATAAAAAGTCACAATAAATGCAACAATAATATTATTATGCTGTGCGGACGCAATGTGCTTTTACTTTAGTAGTAGCAGGCGAAGCAGTCCATAATTATTTGGTTGCACCAGTTCTCAATGTGAAGACTATCTAGCCCTAGCCTCGTATCCTTATTTAGCACACATACGTAGTAAAATATTCAGGTGAACAGGTCCATTGTATGTGGTATCATGTGGATATTTGTGTTGATATTATGATATGGCAATGTGAATCATAACATTCCAGAAATTTTCATTATGAACAATAATCAGCAACGGTTTCCTTTCCAAACAACTACCCAATAACTCTATATGTAAAGCGAGCGACAAAGGAAAATAATTTCATTCACAAAAACAATCGACCAGAGAACGAACGTGTACGATTTTTAGACTAGTCTTTTATTTTCTAGTTTACCCAAATCGGCTGACCGACTTCCACAGCAAATCAAGTGTGACAAAAACCTAATAGTTGAAAAATTTAAATATTACTTTTGTCACAGGTTCTTGTTCAAGCATTTGGAACAAATGTGTGGTCTTCGTTGGCGAAGAGTTCTATGTGGAAAAATGCATTTTGAGGAGGTAGGTACGAATTGTAAAACCCAGATGGTTTAAATTAGGTTGTTGGACAATAAGTACACCAGTTTTACTGGCCGTTATGGTCGTTGGAAAAACGTTTTCCTCTATAATTGATTCAATGTATTGTAGCAGACAAGAAATTGTAGCTGATGAATTGCTTCCAAAGAGAGGAAAATATTTATGTGTCAGCGGAACTTCTCAAGAATAAAAGTTTGCTTTCCTAAGCACTTTGCAATCACACTGCCATTAAGAACTTTTACAATGGCACTTCAACTATTATAAAAATTTTGGTCTGCACTTGTCACTTTGCTATTATTACTTTGCTAAATTATGACTTTGCTCTGTCAAAGTTTTCCCCTTAAGAATTATTGTAATGTCGAACGCTATCATATTTGTTGATTTTTACAATCATCATGTCATTCTAAACAAAATTCGTTCAACAAATGACTGACTTGATAAACGTTGGTAATACGTGAAAATATAGGCGAGATGACAAGACAATTTCTAAACTACTTGTAAAATGGTCAATATCGAAGGGTGCATATTTTTGGAGATATTCCTTTCTATAAATTTATAATTAATATTGTGTTACAAGGAGTAGCACGTATTCATTGTATGTATACATATGAATAGAACGAAACACCTTTTGTACAAAGATCTGTGTTGGGGAAGATGAAAGTTGCTCAGTTTTGTACACTGGCGCAATGAATGCATATAATTGTGTACATTCTTAAATATGTAGTGGGTAAATGTAATGAAATGAAACTGATTACACGTTACGTCTTTCTATACAACATTTTCTCGAGCTTTCTCTTCTAAAATAAAAACATAATTCATCCACTAAACATAAATAAACTAGAATTTTTCAACATTTCAAGTAGACCGCACACGTCTGGATAGGAAATTGTGTAGTGGATTAAAGTTACATTTTAATCATAACTTCATCGTAATTCCAGGCAAACTATTGTATTGTTGAGTTGACTGTATTTCTGAAGAAATTCCAATTATATTGTCGCAGAACATGCTATTCTAACTTCAATTTCCAAATTTATGCTCACTTTCTACCGCAATGCTAAAATCAAATCTATTTACAATTTACAACGCCCTATGCATATAAATAAAATATTTCATTGGTATTATACAATATGTGTACAAAATATCACGTGCCTAATTTCAGTTAAAGCTGTATATAAAAGATTCGTATAAAATTCTTCGTCAATCTTAAGCATACTAACCCTATTGTAGGAAGAATAAATTGGCTTTCATGTTATCCGTTTTTGCTTTTTCTAAAGCAAATATTATAGCTCAGACTTACCTAACAATTTAGGCGCTCTAAAATAATAATGTCATAACCAAAGCAAAAGCAGTAGGATGGAGGGGATGGATTTATTCATTTTCCATATAATGAACAATGAACTCGTGCTACGTCGTCTCGCCTAGTGTTATTATTGAGCCCTCCTTTGTTCGCCCATCTGAAAAGACTGGTGGGCGATCCAAAAAATCCAGCTTTGCATAAACCACTTCGTTTTGGATGGGCAAATAAAATTTATTATGACTTTCTTCCTCTGAAACTCGACGGTAGTTTGTTATCCGTGAATACAAAAACCTCAAATGTAATTCGGTACTCGGTATTATTTCAAATTTAAGTACATGCCTAATCATTTTGTTCAGCTTGGCATGATGAAAATAATACGCTATATTCGTTATTATAGCACTGCCAAAAATATATTATTGACAGTGGTGTATTCAAATTTAACAGGTACGTAAGGATTTTCCTCTCAAATGGTCCAACCCTTTTGTTAGCTCTCGTTACTTAAAAAACTTACAAACTAACAAATAAATGCAGAAACGTGAAAATAGTTTTACTGCTACTTCAATGAAAATGTGACTTTTATTATTAGGAAAATACTACAACATAATTCAATGCATATCCAAGTTTGATTAAACTTGAAGGCTGTCACTTCAGGGAAATAGATTGTGCCTATTTTAGTTTTATAACAATATTACTTTTCAAAATTTTAAATGTATTAGTCGGAATAAACACTTTTTTCTTGTCTGTTTCATTTGACTGCATGGAATTTAATATTAATTTAAAACAACAATAATAATTAGACTAGACTATGCATTTTAATCTTGTAGGTCTCATAATCTTTGGTTTATACTTTAATATACGTTTATATAAAGGCGCTCGAAAGTTGTCTCAGCATGGTGAGAATGCAACCACAATTGTAATTTAAATTACAAAAACTTTTATCAATAATTAATTTCTGGAATGAATAATGCGTTATGTATTGCTAGCAGCCGGAATGTAGACTAGCTGACATTGTCAAAAACTTGATTACTAGACATAAATTTGCGAGACACAAAGAGCATTTACATTGAAAAACATTGTTTTGTTAAAAGCATGAGGACTACTTTCAAGAGTGGCGCATAATTTTGTTAGAAACTCAAGAGACGTTTTGATTATTGTCCCAAATTTTCAAGGTGACTACTTTTTATCTCTTAGAAGAAATCTAAAAAAGAATTCTTACAAGGGTCATAATAAATGTTGGAAGTGTAAATAGAAAACCTTGAATTATTTTCCTTCTAATTTTTAACATTGCTTTCTACTACACACAGATTTTAGATATAAGCGTAGTAAAAATAGTAAATTTTTATAGGTCTGCGAGTTGTAGCAACCGAGAACACAGAATAGATAAGTATAAGAAGCGAAGGAGATCATTGTAAGGATGGGTAATCTATCGTTTTAATTCTCGAACGAAATTGTACTACAGCCAGTGATATTTATGGCTCCTCGGCTTACTGATTATTTTATTTTTATAGTGACGAGATCAAACTTGTACTTGCCACTTGCCTATAAAACAAGAAAGACATAGCAAGTAAGCATCAAGCATCCTTGTTGAAGTTCTATTTTGAGACACAAGCAAAATAAAAAGTAAAAGGCCCTTCCTCTGATTCTGACTTTACCTGGTCTTCACCCGAGAGAAAGAGAAACGAACAAGAGAGCAACTTCTGTATATTTTATCGCACGAAAAAGATGAGATAAAATCAAATCAAAACTTCTGCTGCGCCTTTCTCGCTTGTTCGTTTCGACGTGAGTGATGATGAGGGTTATATTATAGTGTGCTCAATGAAACAAGACAAAATCAGTCGAACATCGGCATTTACACATATCTGATATTGTAGACACAGTTGCCTACTCAAGCATAGACAGAAAAAAATTACATCGTCCTTTGAGATCATTTACTGTGGCTTCTTTTCCCTTTCACAGTAATTTCTACAAGTCTGGTGCCGAAAGAAAGATAGAGACTAGGCATATGGCATATTGTATTGTACGGCTGAGGACGACAATTTTTCTACGTTGATTACATTTTACGATAAATGTCCTTCTGCAAATATTTTAGCTTCAGTGACATTTGCACAGTTCAGTTGTATTTGTAGTTGGTTTAGGAATATTGCTCAGTTCACGACTCACAACGCCAATATGGCATCTTGCTGCCTACAAAAACATTTACCTCTACTTTAATTATTTTCTCCTTTGAAATCTAAAATGTATACAACAGACTAAGAATAAAATTAATTATGAAAAATAAGGTGACATTCTAGATTAAACATTATGCAATGCTTAATTAAATATACCTGACTATTTTTAAACTCTACTCAATTGTGACATAAACAGTTGTTGCGTGTGTACCATTATTGCCTAAAAGGTGAGACTAGGCACTGTAAGATAGCAATTCTGTCGGTGTAACTAAACATGACCCAAAAAGCGGCTCCTGCATTTCCTAGATATAAACTGATGTTTAGACGACAAACAAGTTTGTAGTAATATTTCATGGAGCAACACAAAAGGCAGTAATGGTGTGCCGGAAGTTGGTTGGCACAAAAATTCCA